>JASDQU011030096.1:0-12460 GCA_032191745.1 Picea mariana | reverse complement strand
TGTCTCTGCAGTCCGAATTAGAAGATATATTAAATCATAGAAGCATAAAGAGTAGTAGTGAATACATGATACATAAGTTTTCCAGATTCAAAAATTAAGGGTGGTTGGGTGGTGCAAGGGAAGGTTGGAGCCTGTAGAGGAATCAGTGCTTCCTTGTCAGTTGTATCTGACTATATAGGGGGTCAGTGCCTCCTACCCGTTGGTGCTGGTGAACAAGGGTGTGTGTGCATCCTGATCAATTGGTGTTGATCTAAAAGGAAGAACATCTTCCTTCTATGTAACATGTAAAACAAAATTTTACAGTTAATAGAAAAGAGTTTGTGGTTTTCCCAATTGGGTTCCATGATAAAATATTGTCTTAAAATATTGTTTGGATTAAAAAAAGAAAAATTGATAAATTTATTGTGTCACTGATGCACCCCCCCTCTCAGTGACATGATATGATACTTCAATTATACATGCAGATACAACACCCATGTATGGATATTATATTTCATGTCGCTTGCGGTGGTATGTGGCACATCACGTGGATCCTCAAGGAGAAATGATTTTTTGAAGATGACAATGTGAATTGAAACATAACCTACATGTCATCCCTAATGTTAAAAGGATGTGACATAAAGGGTATAAATACATCTCATTATACATTCATTTTTAAAACAAACACAATTTTATTAATGAACAAGGAGATATAATTCGAATTTCTAAGGAAATCTGAAGTAAATAAGGCAAAATTTCAAGGGAGGATGAAGTCTTTTGGTGATGTGTTCTAAGGTATGTTATTTACAGGTCATCCTACCATTTTCACTATAACTTTGTTTTTAGAMTGATTAAGATGGTGCAATTCGAAGTCTGTTGAGAAGACATATCTAGGTACATGTGGTAAACATTTCAGATATTTATTCACTATAATGTTGGAGATACACACTGTGGAAGATAGGGCTTTTGACTAGTCTTGAAGTTAGTCATAAACAGGTGTTCCGGGTAAAATAGTCATAATGTCTTCATAGAGAATCCAAATCATGTGAGACCAATTTCATTGGAAAGAGTACGGAGCTTTAGTTTCCCATGTATAAAGTTCAGAATCTTATGTTCAATATTGAGCGTAGGGCATTCTGTGCAAGTTAGCTCTCCTGAATAAACTAGAATTGAGTAAGCTATACCATTTTCTCTATAAGTCCTTTTCTAGGAGGACTCAAGGAGTTATAGAGAAAATGGTAGACCTTATTCATTTCTGGTTTATTCGGGAGAGATAACTTGTACAGAATGGGTCGCGCTTAATATTTAACATCATATTATGAAATTCATACAAAGGAAACTACAACTAGTACTCTTTCCAATGCAATTGGTTTCACTTCATTTGGATTCTCTATGAAGATGTTATGAAATTTTTACCTGGATCACTTGTTTATGACTAACTTTAGGACTAGTAAAAAACCCTATCTTCCACAGAGTGTATCTCCAAAATTGTAGCGAATGAAGAGATAAAAAATTTACCACATGTATCTAGAGATGTCTTCTCAATAGCCTCTGAATTGCACCATCTGAATCGTTCTAGAAACAAACTTATAGAGAAAATGGTAGGATGACTTGTAAATAACATACCTTAGAACACATCACCAAAAGACTTCATCCTCCCTTGAAATTTGACCTTCTTTACTTCAGATTTCCTCAGAAATTCGACTTATATCTCCTTGTTCATTAATAAACTTGTGTGTGCTTTTGATCCAGGTGGATATCAGTGGCTACCCACCTTTTCTGACTCGCTCAAAATAGTTTTCTGGCAATTTTGGAAATTTACTATTTTTAGCAGGTTTTAATTTCCGGGGCCATTTTGAGGGCCTAAATGAAGGTTTTTCGAGATCGAGGTTCTCAATACAGCTCACCAGATGCAGATCCTGCAAACGCTTTTCCCTCTCCCCCGGGAACTCAACGCAATGGAGACCATTTCTTCCTAAGGAGGGAGGATTGATACAGGTGAATATCGGTGGCCACCCACCTTTTCCGACTCACTCAAAACAATTTTTTGGTAATTTTGGTAAGGTACCACCATTCTACCGAGTCTTTCACTCTGTATTTTTATAGTCTCTGTACATTTCTTTCATTAATAGAAATTGTGTATTACAGTATCTCTGTGTTTATGGTTGCATCTCTGATATATTTTTGTTATATTACTGGATATACGTGATATCTTTGTGCATTTTTTTATTATATCTCCTCTCTCATTTCGTGCCGAAAATAATCTGGATTAGTTGTATCAGAGCAGGATGATCTTGATAATTTTTTCAGTGCCTGTCCCCGATGAGTTCTGAGTATAGAAAGTTAGGTCTCGATCTTGTTTCTATTGAAGACAATCGCTCTCGCACACCCAAGAAACCCTCAATGGCCAAAGAAAAGAAAATCGACGTAGCAGATGATCCTATCAATCTGTTGCTTGAGAAAGCTCTCATGCGACAGAGGGATGAAATGATGGAGAATTTTTCCCACATCCTTAAACGCCTGCCAATAGCATCAGGCGGATCTTCATCAAGCGACCACTTTGGAGGCACCTCGCCTTTCAAGGTACAAGTTAATTTTGATATTCTTGTATTTGAAGGACAGATAGATCCAGAAGACCTAGAAAAATGGTTAACTCTGCTAGAAGGTTATTTCTCTGTTCACAATTTTTTCAACAAAGAAAATATCACCTTCACACTCCTTAAAGCTCTCCCTCATGTCAAAAATTGGTGGGAAACTTACTGGGAGCAAAGTTCCACAGAGGAGTCTAGAATATATGGGGTCGATCCCACTTGGGATTTTTTTATGGATGCGGTAAAGGAATAGTATTACCTTGTTGGAAACTATGAAGACCAGTAAATGAGATGGAACACACTGTAGCAAGAAAGGGGCCAAGCACTTCCAGAGTTCACCAATACCTTCCATACCTTGCACACCAACTTGGGTATCAAAGAATCCGAGTGACATTTGGTTTTGAAATACTGTGGGGCTCTACACAGATACATCCAGACTGAAATGGATTTTCTGGACATCTCCTCACTCGGTCCTGCTTATTGATATGCTATTAAAATTGAACATAAATTTAAGCACCAGAAAAAATGGGAATTCAGGTTTGCAAATCCGCAACAACGAAAGTATGACAAAGACGGCCCTAACAAACAATCTCCTAAAAACCAGTCCAAGACACAGGAAAATAAGGGTCACAGGAAGACAAATAAGGATGCCGGAAAATGGTGTGATTTCCATAAAATCCCCTAGCACAACACCGATGAATGTCGCTCAAAACAATCATTGGTGGCCAAGATTAAAGACAAGGAGCCAAACCCTGATTCAGAATCTGATTCTGAAAATACTAGTAAAGGAGAGATCATTGACACATACCCCACTGCTGTTGTTGTGACCACAACAATTCAACCAGAAGAACCAATAGATCCTGAAGAGGGGGAGAAAATTTTTCATTCATAGATGTGGGTGAAGGGGACCCCGCTGCATTTTATTGTTGATAGCAGAAGCCAACAAAACCTCATCTCAGCAGAGGTCGTCAAATAGTTGGGATTGTCAACAACACCACACCCAAAGCCATACAACATCCGGTGGCTTCAACAAGGACGAGATCTCTGTGTCCGCCAACAGTGCTGATTGTCATATGCCATCCAACCCTTCAAGGATGAGGTATTATGTGATGTTGCCCCACTAGATGTCTGTGATGTTCGCTTGGGCCAACCATATATGTTGAGACACCATGTTGTTTATGAGTCTCGACCCCGTAGTGTCATTGTTACTTTGGGGGGTCATATCTACAGAATAACAGAGGTAGTTCCAACTATTGTTCCACCTTAAAAGTGTCGCAAGGTAGTATCTCATACTGCAAAATTCAACTTCTTCACAATTTGTTCAAAATGGGAACAAAAGGACACTTCAACCACTACAACCTTGCCCCCGGCACCTTCTATTCAACAGAAGCAGGTCGACAAGGTTGCAGCAAAGTGAAAAGATTCCTTCTACACACCTTCCTCTCATGTAGCTCAACTTTTTGAACAACCTCAGCTTCAAAAGGTTCATGACAGACTTCCACAAACTATGCAGTGCTACGTCTCCAACAATACAAGCAGCTCACCCAGATGCAGTTCCAGCAAACGCTTTTATCTCTCCCCCGGAAACTTAATGCAATGGAGACCATTGCTTCCTAAGGAGGGACGATTGATCCAGGTGGATATCAGTGGCCACTCACCTTTTCTGATTCACTCAAAACAATTTTCTGGCAATTTTGGAAATTTACTATTTTTAGCAGGTTTTAACTTCCAGGGCCATTTTGAGGGCCTAAATGAAGTTTTTTTGAGATCGAGGTTCTCAATGATATTCAAAGGAATCATTGAGACCTCAAAATGAATCTCCCCGACGATACCTTTCCAATGAGCTATCATACGCCTAAAACGAGGATCGTATGCAAAAGTTACAACCCTAGGAAGTTGATGTACTAACTTACCCAAACGGGGCCCACATGANTAACTTCCAGGGCCATTTTGAGGGCCTAAATGAAGTTTTTTTGAGATCGAGGTTCTCAATGATATTCAAAGGAATCATTGAGACCTCAAAATGAATCTCCCCGACGATACCTTTCCAATGATCTATCATACGCCTAAAACGAGGATCGTATGCAAAAGTTACAACCCTAGGAAGTTGATGTACTAACTTACCCAAACGGGGCCCACATGACTTTTGGCACTTCATATCCTAGGGTTAGGTTTTTGGATGTCTAGGAATTTTGGAATTCCTGTTTATTGTAAAAATTCCTTCAGAGCCTCATTGTAATCATCTTCTTGTGAATGTGAATAGTCGTCACATCTCTTCTCAGAGATAAGCTGCCACCATTCTAGCGAGTCTTTCACTCTGTATTTTTACAGTCTCTGTACATTTATTTCATTAATATAAATCGTGTATTACTATATCTCTATGTTTATGGTTGCATCTTTGATATATTTATGTTATATTACTGGATATACATGATATCTCTATGCATTTCTTTATTATATCTCTGCTCTCATTTCATGCCAAAAATAATCCGGATTAGTTTTAAAAATGAATGTATAATGAGATGTATTTATACCCTTTATGCCACTTCAGTTTAACATTAGGGCTAACATGTAGTTTCTTCTTCAATTCACATTGTCATCTTCAAAAATTCATTTCTCCTCAATCGTGAGGATCCACGTGACGTGCCACAGACCACCAGAAGCGGCATGACTTATACTATCCATCCATGGGTGTTGTATCTGCATGTGTAATTTCCTTCGTGTATATCTACTTCAATCAACTATGGGGTCCAAGAGCCAATGTGTAATATCCCTAAGGCCAAACCCAATTGCAAATGTAAATACAAATGTACATAAGTTGGTGGGATGATTTTATATCATTTTGGTATGCACATTTCATAGCATAGTGTGCACATGTACCGTGCAGTAAAATGAGGAAGTGTGCACATTCCAGGATACCGCATGCAACATCTTAAGTACGCATGATGTAGAGGCCAGAGATCCTTATGTATCTGATATGTTTTATAGGTTGGTGAGATAGTATTATAAGCTAGGATGTTTATGCTTTGATTAGGCTGGAGAGCCTAGATGTTAAAGGCTAGTGCGCCTATTTTTTTACATGTCTCATATTTAATATAAGATACATCGTTGCATGCAGACTGACCACGATAAAAGATATGGGGGACTAAAATCCACTAGTTAGGGAAAGGGAAGGGGCTAAGTTAAGGAATATTATATTAATATTTCTTAAATCATAAAGTATGGATAATTATGTTATCCTAAGTTCAAAGTTGGGGCCAAGTGGGCCAAAGTAGCTTTCAACATGATAAGTGTCAAGTTGGGGGCATGCATACATATTGTTGGACTTAGTTCATTTCCGGGGAACTCTCCATCATTCAGACCCATCATATTTCCTTGATTCATCCATCACTGAGATATAGAGTCAATCATCCATGAATATTGGTAGCCATTGAACTATCCATTTGTATCTTCATGACTTTAACTGAACCCATATCTAGAGCCTTCTATTGGGTAACTGTTAGCTTGGGAGCGGGATTGAAGAAGCGGGTTGTCAGGCCTGTGGGATATTGAAGAGGCAGGTTGGCAGGCCCATGAGAAATTCTCTAGGTGAGAGAATTGTTGGGGATTTATTTCCCGAAGGTGTTGAACTACAGATGCAAGGCTATGAGACTTCCTATCCAGCCTATTGTTGAAGCCCTGGAAGGGAAGTGGGATAGTCAAGGGACTGTTGAGAAGAGAAGGGGCACACTTCCTTGGGTGGGACAAGCATGTGGGGAATGAGGGACTATAGGCTATTAGTTGAGTGAGCACCTGAGACAGATTCTTTCCTATTGTTCATGAGCCTTTAGCCTAGTTAGGAACCCCTTTACCCGGGTGGAGTTTAGTCCCATCTCGGGGGTGACTCACTGTTGAGAGTAATGAATAGTGTGGTATAAGGATGGGAGGTTCATGGAAGGTCTGCACGTAGTTGGTGATATTCTCACAAAGATAAGTGTCAATTGTGTGATTAATTTACATGCTGCATAGTTATTCACATGTTATTTTTATGGGTTTATTCTATGAGTGATTATAGTTGTCTGTATGCTTACAGGTATTGCATGTATAGGATGCATGTATATGTTTAATGCTATTTCAATGTGAATCCATGCATTTACATAGCGTATTTGTCTGTTCACATTTTATATATTAAGCTTCCACAAGAGTTTTGTGTGTGCATATGTTTTAATTGCATACAGTTAGAAAATTATATGTGACATAACTTATTTAGGATGATAAGTATGTTACAGTATGTTCTGCACAGAGAACGGATGTGTTCTCCGGTGTAGCGTGGCCCGGCATGAATGGTCAGGAACGTCACAAATTGGTATTTGAGCATGAAAGAGTGTTCTAGAGTAGCATGGTCTGGCCTGTTGAAGGCTAGGAATGTTACAAAGACGGTTTCAGATCTAAGTAAAGTGTATAAAGAGTGGCATGTCTCAGCTGGCGTGAGGCCAGGGATGTTACAAATTGGTATCAGAGCTTCGGTTTTCAACACTGAGTCTGGATGGGCCGAGCAATTTAAGTTGGAGTGAGTTTTGTAATTAAAATTCCCAATTCGTTAACTGATTTTTGGTGAATTTGTTCTAGAATTGTGAACCCATAGCGATTTGATGTTACAGAGGTTGATCTAGTGTTATCGGGGTGAAATTGAACGAATTTCATAGTTGCAAAATGTCTATGGTGAATTGGGGAAAAGCCCTAATTTTTGCAGTGGAATTCACAAGGAATCAATGCACATAAAGGTGAATGTGCGCAGTTGGGATAGGTAAATTCACGTGGCACAGTGGAAATCTTTGGATATGTAAAATTTGGCACGGCGCAGGAAGGTATTGGCATGCTGATGCGTGCGTTAAATTGTGGTGTTGCATGGAAAAATGATAGCGTGCGGGTGCACTCGATAAAAATTTAGTACCGTGCGGAAAAATATTGGTGTGCGGGTGTGCACACTAAAATTATCATTGAGTGGAGTGAACACACATAAGAAGGTGTGCACAGTGTTCACACACATAGTAATGGTGCACGTGGTGTGTGCAGTCTTGCGAAGTAGAGAGGAGTTTTGGTTGGTGCGCACACAGTATGAGTATAAGTTGTTTCATGACAGTGTAATCAATGGTGTGCGCAGAGTTTTAATGTGCGGTGGAGACGTACTAAGCTTTGCCATGGTGCAAAGCATCGAGTGAAATGCGCATGAAATATCTGTGAATGGTAGATATTGCTGTGTGACATAAAAGTAGTGCATGCAAGTTATTGGTGCGCGACACAAATGTAGTGCGCAGTTATTGGCATGACAAAGAAGTGATACACAGTGGTTTTAAGGTGCACRAAGCATGATTTACCTTGTGATGTTGCAACACATGGAAAATATAGGCGCACAAATTGGAAATTGTGTGCACAAAGTTGTTTGAAGGGTGAAGAATAGCAGAACAGTGAAGGGTAAATTATAAGACCCAATTAGCTCCATGGAGCCATAAATTCTKCTCAAGACTTAGAATTGAGCATGTGAGCAGGTGTTGGAAAGATCTTGGATAGTGGAATATAATTATCCACGCAGAAAATTGATCAAGGCATTCAATTTTTCAGGAAATCAAAAGAAAATATTATGATAAATTATTGAACCAAAATGGTTCATATTTTTCATAAAATTGTTGAAACAATCAGTCTAACAAAGTTTTGTTGGCTGCACATTTTGTAGAGTTAACAACAACTAGATCAGATCAAGATCATTTTAGAGTCCAGAGTAATGGAAGAGGCACCATAAAATTATAGCCAGGAATATGAAGTCATAGGGGTGGATGTCCATTTTTGCATGGAAGGAACAAACTCCAATGGACATGGTGAAGAAAGGGATGAAAACATAAATATGGCAGAGACCATTAAAATTTTACAGAAGGATGTACAAAGCCATAAAGATGATAATGAAAGGATTATGAGAGACAAGGAGTAGCAGGATGACTTCAACATGAAGTTATTCCAAGAGCTTGAACATAATAGAAAATAAATTGGATAAGGAGAGTGGATCGAGAAAATTGGGAAGTCACAAGTCTCATGAGGAGAAAAGAAAAACAAGAAGTGTTATCAGGCATCACCACCACTCCCCGAGGAATTCCAATAAGATATCACATAGCAGATCAAGTCCATCCCCTGTCAGAAAGTCTAAGAGGTCTTGGGTGGATGAATTGCGAGGACAAATGAACAAAATCAAACCTCCTACATTTGATGATGATCATAAGAAGGATGAAGATGTAGAGACATGGTTGTTAGGCATGAGAAAGTATTTTCAATTACATAATTATTCCTCTCATGTAGAGGGTAGAATTTCCATCTATCAACTCAAAGGAAAAGCATCCATTTGGTGGGATCAGCTTGTGCAGGTGAAACACATCAAAGAGAAAAGTGTTACTTGGAGAAGATTCAAGAACTATTTTAAGAAGAAATACTTGACTAAGAGATACTATGACAAGAAAATGAAAGATTTCTTTGAACTCAAGCTTGGGAGTATGACAATTGAGGAATATGAGAGAAGGTTTCTAGAACTACTAAAGTATGTCTCTTTCATAAAGGAGGAGATAGTCAAAATTCAAAGGTATTTGAGTGTATTGCCATCATTCATGAGTGAAAAAATATAGTATGATGATCCCAAGACATTGGAGGAGACCATAAGGTGAGCTAAATGCCTATATGATAAAAACAAATCAAGGCCAACATTCAAAAAAGCTTGGGAAGACAAAAAGAAATTCAAGATGGATCAAAGGAAGAAGAGGTCTACGCCACCATTCTTCAGAAATAGTCCACTTGGATAGAAAACTCCTAATGAACCCAAAATGATGGACATGGGAATTCAAAGGCCAAGGCAACCACCTATTCAATGTTGGGGTTGTAAATGGGATCACATGTTCAGAGATTGTCCTCACAAAGGTGAAAAAGGGAGGAATGTTCATAATGTACAACAAGCTGAAATAGTGGAGGACATAGGCATAAAGATACCTAGGATCTATGCATCCCTAGACAACAAGAAAGAAGAATACCAGTCACATATGATTGAAGTGGAAGGTATGATCAACAATCAAACCATTGCTATTTTAATTGATTCAGTGGCTAGTCATAGTTATATAGATCCTAAGGTGGTGGAAAGTTTTCATTTGCCAACAAGAAAGCATGGGAAATCTTGGTTGGTACAGCCGGCTACAGGGGCAAAAAGAAAAGTTAATGAGATGGTTAAGTCATGTCTTATTAACATGAATGGACTGAACACCCAAGAAGATTTGAACATCTTGCCTTTAGGTTCCTATGATTGTCTAATTGGGATGGATTGGTTGGACCAACAACATGCCATCCTAAATGTCCATAACAAAGAATTTTCTTGCTTGGATGAGGAAGGGAAACTAAGGAAAGTACAGGGAATTCCTAGGGTAGTAGCCATAAGAGATATTTCAGCATTGCAGCTGAAGAAGTGTTACAAAAAAGGGTGTCAAATATTTTCATCTCATTTGGCGGAGACACCTAGAGGTAAGGTGTCAAATTTGGAAGATTATGTAGTCCTGAAAGATTTTGAAGATGTGTTCAAGGAGGTACCAGGACTACCCCTAGGGAGGGACATTGATTTCTCTATAAATCTAATGCCTGGAGTAGCTCCAGTGTCAAAGACTCCTTACAGAATGAGTACACCAGAGTTGAATGAGTTGCAAATGCAACTTGAAGAGATTCTGAAGAAGGGGTATGTACACCCAAGTGTGTCACCTTGGGGTGCCCCAGTCTTGTTTGTAAAGAAGAAATATGGAACATTAAGATTGTGCATTGATTTCAGACAGTTGAATAAAGTGACTGTAAAGAACAAGTATCCTCTGTCAAGGATTGATCATATTTTTGATCAATTGAAGGATGCAAAGATGTTTTCAAAGATAGATCTCAGGTCAAGATACCATCAAGTAAGGATTAAAGAGGAAGATATCAGCAATACCTCTTTCAGGACAAGGTATGGTCATTATGAGTTCACAGTGGTGCCATTTGGGTTGTCAAATGCACCAGTTGTTTTCATGTGCTTAATGAATGGTGTTTTCCGAGAATATTTAGAAAAGTTTGTCATTGTCTTTTTGGATGACATTCTCATATATTCCAAGTCAAAAGAAGAGCATGAACATCATTTGAGGATGTTTTTGGGAGTATTAAGGTAGCATCAATTGTATGCCAAATTGAGCAAGTGCTCATTTTACCAGAAGCGAATTCACTTTTTGGGTCACATCATTTCAAAGGATGGGATAGCAATGGACCTTGAGAAGATAGAATCCATTAGAGAATGGCCAGTGCCAAAGAATGTGACGTAGGTGAGATCATTCATGGGCCTTGAAAGATACTATAGGATATTTATAGAAGGATTTTCAAATATTTCACACCCAATCACTTCATTGCAAAGAAAGGGTGTGAAGTTTCAGTTGACATTGGATTATGAAAAGAGTTTCCAACACTTGACACAATTATTAACAAGTGTTCCAATATTAAGGATAGCAGACCCAAATGAAGACTTCATTGTATGCACAAATGCATGTAAAGAGGAACTTGGTGGAGTCCTCAGTCAAAATGGGTTTGTTATATGTTATGAGTCAAGGAAGTTAAAGGAGCATGAAATAAATTATGCCACTCATGATTTGGTGTTGGAAGCCATAGTACATGCCTTGAAGAAATGGAGACACTACCTCATGGGGAAAATGTTTGAGATGAGGGTAGACCAGAATGGTCTGAAATATTTGTTTGATCAACCAACTTTAAATGCTAGGAAAAGTATTTGGATAGAATTTGTAAGTGAATATGACTTCGATATAAAGCATATCAAGGGGAAACAGAACAAAGTGGTTGATGCACTCAGTAGAAGAGTGCATGAAATGCATGCTACAACCATTAGCATGTATCAATCAGATTTGAAACACGAAATTACAGAGGCTTACAAATTAGATTTTCATTACAAGGAATTAATGGAAAAATATGAGAGAAATGAAGGTGGATTTTGTCCATATACTGCTTCAAAAGGATTCATGTGGGTAGTTTTATGGTATGAAGTGTTGTACCACCATCCAGCTAGTGACAACCATTGAGCCTACTGATTTTTCTTTTCCGATGAAAAACACCTCAAATATGTTTCCAAACACGTGTTGACAACTTCAATCTAACCATCAGTCTAGGGATGATAAGTTGTGTTGAGATACAATTGGGTGCCTTGTAGCTTGAACAGTTCTTGCCAAAAATTGCTAGTGAAAGTTGGGTCACAATCAGAAACAATAGAATGTGACATGCCATGAAGCTTGAAGACCTCATCAATGAAAAGTTGTGCCAAATTGGATGCTGTAAATGGGTGTTGAAGAGCACAAAAATGAGCATACTTGGAAAGGAGATCAACAACAACCATGATGACTGATTTATTGTCTGATTTAGGTAATCCTAAAATAAAATCCATAGAGATATCTCACCAAATAGTAGGTGAAATCATAAACGGTTGTAGTGTGCCAGGAGATTTGATTGTCTCGCCATTATTCCATTGACACACATCACATTCAACCACAAAATTATAAACATCATGTTTCATAACCTCCCAGAAAAAAGAACGTTTGACCCTGCCATAGGTTTTGGTAAACCCTAAGTGCCCAGCTGTGAGTGTAGCATGAAGCCCAAAAAGTACCGTGGATTTAAGTTTTGACTATTTACTTAAAGACAAATGGACTTTGTATCACAACTCATCATGGAGCCAAGAGTACCCTAGGGAAACTGGAGAATTGGAGTGCAATTGTTGTATCAGATGCGAACTTTTGGGATCGTGTAGCCATTCCTGGTGAATGGCTTGGAGCCAATCTAGTACAATGAAGGAGAGAGAAAAAAGGGAC
>JASDQU011030095.1:21570-46766 GCA_032191745.1 Picea mariana | reverse complement strand
TTGTTCATTGCTTATTTACTTTGCAGTTATTGGATAATAATGCTTCATTGATATAACACTTGGATTATATGGTTAAATTGCTCTATTACTGATTCACCCCCCCTCTCAGTAATCCAACAACCACAACCAACAAACATAAACATGCAGATTGATGAGGGGTTGCATACTTTGAGATCACTTGTCAATGATTTAAGGGGAGCTAGAGAACCTAGCTGAGAGTCCTTGGCCACTTCATTATACGTCATTGTGAGGTCCATTGCAAGTGCCCAAGGGAAATTAACTTCTATTTCTAAATAAAGGGCTAGAATGTTGGAGTTTTACATGATTGGATTGGATAGAAACCAAGTTATAGACTTGGGTATTGCAAAACAAGATATTATGTCCATTTTTATTAATCCTCGATTTGGAAAACAACCACTTGTCACCAAGAAATGCATTTGTATTGATTGGTGCATCCACCCACAAATATTTCAAAATTGGATGGATAGGTGGTTTATGCTATTTGATGAACCTCCCTGCAATAACATGGAGGTGCCTTTATATTTTTTGAGAAATTTATGGGAAAAATTTATTTTGGGTCACCATGTGAACTAATTTAACATTGGTGACTTCTAGTGGGTGGGTCGAGGGTCCACACATGACTGAGAGCATGCTAGGCATGATCCCATGTTAGGTCCTTGTCCCCCCAAGTAAAGGCCTAGCTCCCATTCCCAACATCCTCATGTTTAAGAGGAATTACAATAGGTACATGTAGCTTTATCATCCTTGACTTGGAGCCTAGTGCAACATAGTAGCTTTGTTGCACTATCTCAACAGAAGGCGTCTGCCACTGACATTGATAGAGGGGTTGGAACTTCAACCCCTAGAGTAGAGTGTAGTGAGGAGAGGGCACATGGACATAGAAACCATCCATGTGAACCTCATAGATTCTCGAGTTGTAGGCATACTTACTATGTGCCTATGGAGGCAAGTGGACAACAAATATTCATGGATGAGGTTAGCATATTAACCATCTCTATGTTCTTCATCGTTATATATTTATATAGTATTGTATGTATTTATTTCGATATTTTATTGTATGATGTTTTGTAGTTTCTATGACCGTATAACAGACCATCTACGTCGATAGATGCATCAATGTTTGTCTCCATCACCAATGCAATGTTAGAGGCAACCTGCTCATTCGAGGTTTCACATACATAGGTATGTGTCACATTTGATAAATTCACCATATTGATTTCTTTATTTTCTAGTATCCTCAAATTTATAATGTTCTTGAGTTTCTACAAGTTGCATGACCAAGCGATGCTGAGTAATGTCCACCTGGGATAGACAAGTCTCTTGCTTCATAGGTATCATGTGTTGAGTTAAATCTCATTTAAATCTCAAATTTGTTGTAGCTATGTTGTTGGATTTTACTATTTGGTACTAATAACAATATTATTAATATGTGTGCATACTGTTGATATTTTCGCTAGTTACAGTACTAGTTTAGTCTCTAGGCAGCCGACCACGATTTTTGGGTTACCTATTTCAAGGATAGGCATTATTCCATCGCTTGTACATCCTTTGGGAGTTCATCACCACCCACCCCCATTATATTTTTTATTCGGTGCATCCTCGATGGATGCACCCAATAAAAAATATAAAAGGGAGAAGATTACTAACAAGGTGACAAGTGAATCTTACTAGTAAAAACATTCAAATGAGTATATTTAAGAAAAGAGAGCTACCAAAAGATAGAATTATCACAACCAAGATGCTTGACTAGTTGCCAAAAAAACGATGATCCTTCATTAATTAACTGTGAACAAGTTCATAAGTTTGAAGAACTTCTAATTGACATCACAATATTTCAAGAATCTAAGGTGGTCTAGAGATCAATATTTAGAACTCCTATCTTCTCACTCAACTACAATGTTGATTAGATTGATCTCTATTTTTTTCCCAAGAAAATATGATTATTTGTATTGATATGCATTAGGTAATGACATAAAAAAATCGGTGGTTTGTTTTAAGGAAGATAACACAAATCGTTAATTATTAGCTTTGTATCCATACTCACACTACATTTCCTGGCCATATAATCCATATCCACATAGTTGGAACCACCAATGGTCCAGTTAGATCATTTTCATATGTTAACCGATACTTGAAATAGAAAAAGGTTGTACTCAATGCCAAAATAGTGTTGGTTAATATACTCGTGTACATGCATATTAGAACCCTGATGTAGGTAGAGCCATTTGAAATTCATATCATGTTTGAAATTTGATGGATAGAATGAGAGGATCAAGGCTTCTATCAGTCCCATCCATGTAGTAACAAGATATTTATTTGCGGTTTGATTTGTAATAGAGAGTTTGGAAATTCCCGTAATATTTAATTTGGCAAATGGAGCCTTCTCATCATTGGGGTCTTGGTTTTAATTTAACCAAGAATCCATGTTGAGGATCCATTTCTTATGTTGTTCTAGATTTTAGGATCCGTTGTAAATTGGGACTTCACACTTGGATCCCCAAGAAGGTGACTGGCTGATGGAGATCTTGTTCAATTTAACAGTTAACATGGTGATGGTGTTGGCTGATTCTTTCATCCTTTATACAAGAGTCATTGTTTCCGTGGCTCGTGTGTTCATTGTCCTAGATGCAAAGAAAACATGGAAAGAAAAATGCAACTATCTATCAAAACTGATTGCCAACTTTAAAAGTAAATGCATTTGCAAACTTGTAACTGAGAATTTGAGTCAATGTGGCACAAACTTTAGAAAATTTTGGTTAATTCAACACCAATTCCGATAAATGAAGGCTAAATAAGTTCATTTGGGAACAAATTTCGATGAATTGAAGTTGACTGTTGGAAATTGGGTGTAAATTTAGAGAAATTGAGTGTTAAAATTTCCAAATTACAAGGGCATAAATTTGTACCCAAATTGTACGATCATTAGAGGTCATACACAAATTGAATTAAGGATGTACAAATTTATGCAAGTTAAATGTGTTGAAATGTTCCTCAATACTGAGAGGGGGGTGAATCAATATTTCTTAATTTTCTCAATTTTTGATTAATTCTTTAATTATTAAAAATAATAATCATAACAATTTATCAACAAGAAGGTACAATACACATAATTTTCAATGTAACAATAAATTTTGTATATCTTTTACAAGCTACAACTTCTAGGAGACACCAATCTCATGTATTTTTTAGCACCTTCTCAAAGAGACACCAATCCACTATTTTCAAGCACCAACTTGAGGAAGCTGCAACTCCCTATTGTTCAGGATCCAACCTACAGAGGACTCCTATCCTCTGTTTTCAAGAAACAACTTGAGGAAGTTGAAAATCCCCATTATTCAGGCTCCAACATGTAGATGACTCCTACCCTCCCTTGCTCCTCCCTTCCACCCTCACCTTATGTGTATGTTTTAGGTTTCATATTCTTCCTTGAACTCTGCTTCTATTTTTGATCTTCTGAATTAGCTCATAGGGAAACACCCTTCTTTCAACATATTATTTTTGTTTATATAGTGTTTCAAAAGGTATATGACATTGAATCATTATGACTCTTTGTAAAAGAGAATTAAATCAATGTGCCTATTCATTTTAATAGTTAAAATAATAACAATGTAATGTTAAATTAAAAATAACAACACATATAGACCAATTTCAATGATAATTATATTCAATGAGTTCTTATAACAAAGATAGGAGCATGTTATTTTTAAATGCCTTGTCTATGGTCTTCTTAGTCTATTTCATTGGCCTAAATTTTCTAGATTCATTGTCTATCATCATTATGTTTGGTCGTCACAATCAAATATGTAGAGTATTAACCATCACCAAAATTTTCTAATCATGCTAACAATAGCACTAGTTGTAAGAACTTGTTCCCAAGTTGCACTAAATATTGCAATGGTCCCAAGATTTTTCACGAGATCACACTTATTCATGTGAATAACATTGTTAATTACAATCTGTCTGGTGAAACCGGAAAATATAAAGGAAATTCTGAATTATATTTTCGTGTCCGAGTCTATTTTGACTCTGGTCAATACTCAATATAATGAAAAATAATGAGGGTCGTCCGATCTTTATCAATGGTGGACTCGAAATAATATAAAATGGTTTTGAATAAAAGATTCAGGTCTGAGCCTTGCAATTATCCGTCCTCCTTGTTCCAAATGCGAATTAATTGTGATCCATTCGATCTTGATCAACGGTGGACTCGAGATAATATAAAATGGTTTTGAATAAAAGCTTTGGGTCCGAGCCTTGCAATTATCCATCCTCCTTGTTTGAAATGCGATTTAACTATGATCTGTATGATTTTCTCTTTGATCAAATCATCGTCGTCCATATCTTCCCAAACATTTTCATCCAGATTTTCTAACTTCCACCAATATGTAGGCCTGTATGTTTTTAATTTGTTCATCATTCCATCTCTGTCACTAGTATTGGTAATACCCGTCAAGTTTAATTGTGGTTTTGTCCATCGATACTTACAATAAACAAGATGGAAAATCAACTGCAACCTTCTCAGTAACCACATATATGAACAATAAAATTCTATCTTGTATGTAGGTCAAGATACTTCTCAATTTATTTCTTGTTTGTAACAAAATCCATCTTGGTCAAAACATTTACACAGAGTAGTTGAAGTTGCACTATTGAAAAAAGAAATTCCATACAACCACTTAGACAAAAACTGGGCAATTAAAGAAAGATAGTCATCATCTAAATAATCCTCCAAGTGTTCCATATATAATTTCTCCATTTGGACCAAGATTCAGTTCCTCCATGTCATCTTCCAAATATATTAGTTCCCTAATATCGATAGCTAATGAATACTTAAAATCCTTTGCAGTCTGGATGTTACTCCCCTCTCACTAAGGCTGAAGATGAAAAGCTTCCAAGAAGAATATTGAGGTTACCCTTGAAAAAACTATACAGTGACTAGTTTTTGGATGTTGATGAGTTTGATGGCCACACAAGACTTGTCAACAAAAATACTAGAAGACCTCATATTTATTGAGATCCTCATATCTTGTACTTTCTCATTTCCTTCTTCACTCAAAATAGTAGCCTGCACTGCAACTCCATGTGTAACAACCTCATCAGGGTTAATGCTCTTTCAAAATTCTTTTGAAACTAATCTAGCAAAATTCTTTAGCATAGTTATAGTTTGAATGAGCTTGAATGATAATATTGTTGACATCAATGAAAAAACCATAACACCATGTCCAACATTCTCCATATTGGCCCTGTTTGACATCAATGCCAACACCATAACACCATGTCCAATATTCTCCCCCTTTGGCATTGATGGAAACAAAGTAAAAACTCTTTATTTTAATTGTTTTTTATTGTTTATTCCCCCCCCCTTGACAAAAATGGCATAAGGGATACTTATTTTCTCCCCATGAGGTTATACTCCCCCTGTCCATGTATTCCTTTTCTGATGAAGCTTGTGCAATTTTAATTAGATATGGAGATTACCCCCAATTTTTGTCTAAGGTATTCAAAAGTACTTATGGGTAAAGGTTTTTTGTATATATCTGCACCCTGTTCTTTAGTATCCACATATTCCACTTTAACAATTTTTAGAGAAACATGTTCCTTAAAAAATGAAATTTAATTGGGATATGTTTGGTTTTTGAGTGCATGACATGCTTTTTTGAGAGGTTTATAGCACCGATATTATCACAATTAAGAAGAATTGGATGAGAATACTTTACTTGTAAGTCTTATAGAGTTTGTTTCATCCAAATTACTTGAGTGCAGCAGGACACAATAACAACATATTCAACTTCTGTTATAGATAGTGATATGGAGGGTTTCTTTTTACTTAGCCATGACACAAGAAATTTTCCTAGGAAGAATGCTCCTCCACTAGTACTCTTTCTGTCATCAATAATTCCCACCCGATTTGCATCAGTATATGTAGTTAATGTGAAGTCTTTTAATTTCGGATACCATAATCCAAAATCCAAGGTACCTTTGAGAAAGCTAAAAATCCTTTTAACTGCCTTCATATGTGTCTCTTTAGGTGTAGATTGGAATTTGAACACTAATCCTACATCTTGCATAATATCTGGTCTTGTTGTTGTTACATATATTAGGCTACCAATAATTGATATGTACATGGTTTGGTCCACTTTTAGTGATTCATCATCTTTGTTTAGTTTGCATCCTGTAATCATAGGTTTGCAATCTTCCATTTGAAATTTCCTCAACATTTCTTTAATGTATTTGGTTTGAGATATGAATATTCCTTTGTCTAATTGTGAGACTTATAAACCTAAGAATAATGTCAGTTCACCAATCATCAACATTTCAAATCCTTTTTGCATTTTTGTAGAAAAATTCTTGCTTAGAGGGTTTAAATTACCTCCGAATATGATATCATCCACATATACTACACCAATAATCATATTATGTTTTTCAATTTTAATGTAAAGATTGTTGTCAGTAGCTCCTCATTTGTATCCTTGTTGTTGTAGATGATTATCAAGTCTTGAAAACCATGCTATGGGAGATTGTTTGACACCATACAATGCTTTCTTTAATTTACAAATATAATATTGATTTTCTGATAACATAAATCCTTCAGGTTGTTATATATAAACTTCTTCCTCTAAATTTCCATTTAATAATGTTGACTTGACATCCATTTGATATATTTTAAAGATTTTAACGCATGCAAATGCCAAGAACATTCTGATAGCTTCTAATATGGATATTGGGGAACATGTTTCCTCAAATTCAATCCCTTCTACTTGAGCATATCATTTGCACACCAATGTTTCTTTATTCCTTATAACTTGATCATCTTCATTAACTTTATTTTTAAAAATCCATTTGGTCCCTACCACATTTCTGTCTTTTGGTCTTGGGACAAGCTCCGAGGTCTACTTTTTCTCTATTTGATCAATCTCTTCATTCATGGATTTTATACTGCTTCTATCCAATATATATCTTGGAGTTTGTCTTCATTTAATTGAGTTCTAGCTTCTTCTTGAACAATTCTATTTTTCCTCTCAACAACTCAATTTTGTTGAGGAGTTCTTGGAGCTGAAAAGTGTCTTTTAATTCCATTAGTTTCACAAAACTTGTTGAATTCATTTGAGGTGAATTCCCCTCCATTGTCTGATCTTAGGCACTTGATTTTGAGATCATTCTCATTTTCAACATGTTCTTTGAAGACTTTAAATTTTTCGAATGCTTATGATTTCTCTTTGAGAAAGGATACCCAGGTCATTTTTGTATAGTCATCAATAAATAAAATGAAGTAATGTTCACCTTGTATACTTTTAGTTCTTGTTGGTTCACAGAGGTCAATATGAACAAGCTCTAATGATTTTGATGTAGAGTATTCTTTTGTCTTAAATCTTACTTTTGTTTTTTTTTCCATGTTGGCATTGCTTACAAACATAGTTTGAGGGTTTAATAATCTTTGACATATCTTTGAAAACTTCTTTTTTACTAACTTTTATCAAATTGTCAAATCCTATGTGTCCCATTCTTCTGTGCCATAGCCAACTTTCATCTATTTGTCTCATGCAACATTTTTCTTCTTTTTCTATGTTTAAGATATATACATCGTTTGGTGTCCTGGGTGCAACAACCACTAATTTTCCCGAGTCTTCTTTTCTAATTTCACATTTTTGTGAGTCAAATATGAGTATGTGTCCTTGATCACATGTTTGTCTCACAATGAAGATATTAGCCTTCATATTTTCAACTAAAAGCACATTTTCTTCTTTAGCTCTATTTTTTCTCAGAATGACTGTACCCTTTCCAAGTATCTTGGCAGAAACATCATCTCCAAAAGTAACTCTTCCTTTTTCTTTCGTTCTCAGACTGATGAATTTGTCTTGATCTCCTATCATATACTTTGAACATCCACTGTCAACATACCATTGGCTTCTTTTGTTTTTGGCATATAAGGCTACCTTACACTCTGTCTCTTTTT
This sequence comes from Picea mariana, assembly GCA_032191745.1. Classification (NCBI taxonomy): domain Eukaryota; kingdom Viridiplantae; phylum Streptophyta; class Pinopsida; order Pinales; family Pinaceae; genus Picea; species Picea mariana. Next base: position 38,791 of record JASDQU011030095.1, on the reverse strand, counting down.
CTTTCCACGTCTATTTATGCTTTTCTTCTTGAACATTGGAAGTCTTCATGGGATTCTTTGGTAGTCTACAATCACTAGCTTTGTGACTATAATTGTTGGATTCGTAGCTTTCAACATTGTAATATTGTAATCGAGAGAATGAATTATAGTTTCTATTCCCTTGATTATTATTATTTTTTCTATTCTTATGACCAAGTCTTCGAACACTTTTATGATTGTTCTTTCCATAAGCTCTACAATGTAATTCTTTATGCCCAAAATTATTGCAACAGAAGCAATAGCCAAGAAAGAGATATTGACACCTTTTTTGGGGACTTCTTATTGTAGTTGTATTCCTTCTATATTCATTTTTTTTTTAGGGGAGAGGAGATTTATATTGATTAGAATCAATCTTTATTTTTCTTTCTTCCTTTTTGAAAGAGCTCTGAAGGGAAACTGCATAACTTTGTAATTTTTGTATTATTTTCCTGAGATGTAGAGTTAGATCCTTTGTTACATTTCTTTTGATCATATCCCAGTACTGTCTTATTTATTGATGATATTTGATTGTTAATAATATCATACAATAATTTTGAATTGTTTTCAAATCTTGATTGGTTGTTTCCTTTCTCAAGTTCTCTTTTTAGAAAAACAATTTCAGCCTTTAGCTTTTCACAGTCTCGTTGCTTTTCATTGAGTTGTTTACTTATGAACTATTCAAGTCTTTTGGATTCTTGGAGCTGAGTATTCAATTCAATCATGATTTGTTACGATTCCTTGATGGTTTTGAAACTTCATTTTCTCTTGATTTTTTTCCTTCATATTCTAATAGTTGTTCTATCAATGATTTGTTCTTCCTTTTATATTTTCTCATCTTTCAAGAGCACTAATAAGTTGTTCTTCAAGGTCTACTTTTCCTTCAACTTCATAGTTTCCTTCATTTTCAATATTATCCTCAGTAGTATTAGTTTGAGTTTCTATGCCCATAAATATAAGGTCTGTCTCATCGTCTTCACTCATGTCAGATGAATTATTGTCTTCTTTGGAGTAAAAGTTTTTCTTTTCCTTGTAGAATTTATTCCTGTTTCCAGTTTTTCCCTTTTTACGTTATTTATGGCTATGATTTTCTTCATCATCACTATCCTCTTACTTGGGATAGGGATATTTGGAGGAAAAATGCCCAATTTTGTCACAATTGAAACATTTTAGAGGTAGTTTCCCTTTGTATTTCCTAAACCCTTTCTTGAGTTTCCTCTTCATTTGATATGTCCGAGTGATTTTCATTTGGCACATGCTCATGGTTCTTTGTTTCTTTTGATGCTTTGAAGGTTGTTTCCCTTTTTGATGGCCTTTCTTTCCATGTTCTCATTTCATAGGCTATAATAATCCCATGAAGTTCATCCATTGTTAGTTTGTCAAAATATTCATGATCTTACAAGTTAGATAACTTGGCATCATATCTCACTGGCAATGATATCAACACCTTTTGGACAATAATTCGGTCTTTTAACTCTTCTCCCATTGCTTTGATTAAATTGACAATTTCATCCACTCTTTGAAGAGATTCTGCAATGTTTTCTTCCTCTTTCATCTTTAGACTCTCAAACCTCCCTCTGTATGTTTGAAGTTTTTCTTGTATAACTTTTCCATCTCCTTCATACATGATTTTAATTTTGTCCCAAATTTCTTTGACTGATTTACAACGCATCACTTTTACAATGATAGTGTTTGCTAATCCACCCAGAATTGCATTTACAACTTTTGTATTATCATTGCAAAGTTTCTTTGTGGAAACATCTAAAGGTGTAATAGTTGGTGCAATTTAACCATTTACCACAGATATCGAAACATCACAACCAAGTTCCATCATATAACTTCTCATCCTTATACTCCAAAATGCATAATCATTTTCTTTGAACAATGGTGCTCTGTTAGAGGACATTCCTTCGTGTTGATCAATTGTGATTTCTTACAAATTTCCTTCTAATGATTAGACCATGGTGAAGGAACCTTCTATGATACCAATTGTTGAAATGTTTCTCAATACCGAGGGAGGAGGGGGGGGGGGTTGAATCAATATTTCTTAATTTTCTCAATTTTTTATTAATTCTTTAATTATTAAAAATAATAATCATAACAATTTATCAATAAGAAGGTACAATAACATAATTTTCAATGTAACAATAAATTTTTATATATATTTTACAAGATACAACTTGTAGGAGACACCAATCTCCTGTATTTTTGAGCACCTACTCAAGGAGACACCAATCCCGTATTTTCAAGCACCAACTTGAGGAAGGTACAACTCCCTATTGTTCAGGCTCCAACCTGGAGAGGACTCCTATCCTTTGTTTTAAGGAAACAAATTGAGGAAGTTGCAACTCCCTATTATTTAGGATCCAACATGTAGAGGAATCCTATCCTCGCTTGCTCCTCCCTTCCACCCTCAATTCATGTGTATGTTTCAAGTTTCATATTCTTCGTTGGACTCTGGTTTTATTTTTGATCTTCTGAATTAGATCATAGAGACACACCCCTTTTTCAATATATTATCTTTATTTATATAGTGTTTCAAAAGGTATATGACACAAAATCATTATGTCTCTTTGTAAAAGAGCAATGAATCAATGTGCCTCTTCATTTTAATAGTTAAAATAATAAAAATGTTATCTTCAATTGAAAATAACAGTACATATAGACCAATGGAAATGAGAATTATATGAAATAAGTTCTTATAACATAGATAGGAGCATGTTGTTTTTAAATGCCTTCTCTATGGTCTTATTAGTCTATTTCATCGGCCTGCATTTTCTAGATTCATTGTCTATCATATTTATGTTTGGTAATCACAATCAAATATGTAGAGTAGTAACAATCACCAAAACTGTCCAATCGTGCTAGCAACAAAGCCAGTTGTAAGAACTTGTTCCCAAGTTTCACCAGATGTGGAAATTGTCCCAAGATTTTTCACGAGATCACAATTAATCATGCCAATACCATTGTTAATTACAATCTATTTGTTGAAGCCAAACAGTATAAAGAAAATTTTGAATTATATTTTTCGTGTTCGAGTCTATTTTGACTTTGGTCAATACTAAACATAATGAGAAATAATGAGGGTCATCTGATATTGATCAACGATGGACTCAAAATAATATAAAATGGTTTTGAATAAAATATTTGGGTCCGAGCCTTGCAACTATCCGTCCTCCTTGTTCCATATGTGAATTAATTGTGAGTCGTTCAATCTTGATCAATGGTGGACTTGAGATAATATAAAATGGTTTTGAATAAAAGCTTCAGGTTTGAGCCTTGCAATCATCCATCCTCATTGTTCCAAATGCGATTTAACTGTGAGTCATTCGATTTTCTCTTTGATAAAATCATCGTTGTCCATATCTTCCCAAACATCTTCATCCAAATTTGCCAACTTCCACCAATCTGCAGGCTTGTATGTTTTTAATTTATTCATCATTCCATCTATGTCACTAGTATTGGTAATACCCAACAAGTTTAATTGTGAATTTATCCATCGATCCTTACAATAAACAAGATGAAAAATCGACTGCAACCTTCTCAGTAACCACATATACGAACAATAAAATTTTATCTTGTATCTAGGTCAAGGGACTTCTCAATTAATTTCTTGTTTGTAACAAAATCCATCTTGGTCAAAACATTTACACAGGACAGTTCAAATTGCACTATTGCAGAAAGAGATGCCATACAACCACTTAGACAAAAACTAGGCAATTAAAGCAAGATAATCATCATCTAAATATTCCTCCATTTGGAACCAAATTCAGTTCCTCCATGACATATTCCAAAGATATTAGTTTCCTAATATCGATAACTACTGAATACTTAAAATCCTCTATAGTCTGGATGTTAATCCCCTCTCACTAAGGCCGAAGATGAAAATCTTCCAAGAAGAAGATTGAGGTTACCCTTGAACAAACTATACAATGAATAGTTTGTGGAGGCTGATGAGTTTGATGACCACACAAGATTTTTCAATAAAAATAAAAGAACACCTCTTATTTATTGAGATCCTCATATCTTGTACTTTCTCATTGCCTTCTTCATTCAAAATAGTAGCTTGCAATGCAACTCCATGTGAAATATCCTCATCAGGCTTAATGCTCTTGCAAAGTTCCTTTGCAACTAGTGTAGACAAATTCTTTAGCAGAGTTATAGTCTTAATGGGCTTGAATGATAACTCTTGTTGACATCAATGACAACTCCATAACACCATGTCCAACATTCTCCATATTGACCCTCTTTGACATCAATTCCAACACTATAACACCAGGTCCAACAAAATGGCATATGTACGACTATGTATTCACTCAAGATGGTCAAATTACACCCTTATTGTGGTTGCACGACCGAGAATTAACTGAGAAAGAAAAATTCATACATTGTATGTATGTGAATCAAAAGGAAAACCCAAAACATGTCATGTACGATCACAATTTGGTAAGACGAGGAAAAAATGAAGTTGTATGACTGCAATTTTGCATGCTGAGGATGAGTTGAGATTGTATGATAGATGTACGACCATGATTTTGTCTTCTAAGGTTGAGTTGAGGTTATACAGTGGTTGTATGGTCATGATTTTGCACGCTGAAGCTGAGATTGTACATTGTATAGTCGATAGGAGAGCTTGAACCTGTATTTGATGTAGGGAAATGACTCGAACATATGATAGATCTTTTCTACAAAAGACATAGGAGAAACCACAATCTCCAAAAATCTACAAAAAAGAGAGTGGAAAAGAGCGAAACCCAAATTTGAGGCTGGATAAAAAGTGTTATGATAACAATGATGTGGGAAAATCCCACTCAAGCAGAGTTCAACACCAAAGGTGCGAAATACAAATCTTTGACTCTCTTCTATTAATAAAAAGCTAGTCTTATATAGCTATAAATCCATACAAACGACTTCAACCAATATGGATACAAGCTCCTAAACACTAGAAAATGAACATAATAATAGAGATATGACTTCAACCATAATGGAGACAAGCTCCCAAAAACTATAAATTGAACACAATAATAAAGATAGTTGGAGAGATTCCCTCAACTACTCCATCATACTATGAAACTAAGAGATCTTGACAATAATAGTAGCGATAATGATCATACAATAATAAGAAGGTTCATAATGCTTAAGTACCAAATAATTCCTATGTAATAAGATCCCTATCAATACTCAAGTTCAATACCCATGGCTTATGGAAAACATTTGAATCTACGCTCTTTGAATTTGGAGAACAACATGCTCTCAGGAAAGAGTCTTCACGTTATTGGTAATGTTTCACACATGTACCACCTTATCTTGAGTGTTAACATGATCTCAGGGGAATTCCCTTTCTCTTTATATTTCTTGAACAAGTTGGGTAAGAATGTAGACTTGAAGGAGAACTTGGGTTTGTACATCAGTTCCTCCTAGACTATGCAAAGTTATGAGTACTTGTGTATGGGTTCATGTGGAGATTTTCCCATCAAAGCAAAGGGTAAATCAACCAATACATTCAAGGAAGTTCCTTGCATTGGATACATTGGAGAATCAATGTGTACCTTCTAGTAAGTAGGATAGTATGTGCCTTACTAGCTTGAAAAATATATATGTCTTCCATTGAAGTTTAGTTTGTTTTGAGCTAGGAGATCAGGAATTTGACAACTGAAATGTATAGATTGATTTTTTTTTCCAATATTTAGGTCTTTGTTGGTTATTAAAATTATTTTCCGCTTCATTTCGGGACCAAAACTACATAATATTTAGGAGAATGCTTTAATACAAAAATTATAGTTCACTTAGATTCCAATGTTTGTGAATAAAGATGGTGTAAACAAATTAGGCCATTGTTAGAATCTCAATATTGAATCAAATTAATTGAAATTGATCATTCTTTTTTAGGATTGACAATAGTTTGAATCTCCTAATTATAGTTTGGTATGTTGTGCCTATTACCATTACTATTTTTATCGTCTTAGCCAAAAAAAAATGATTTTATGAGATGAGATTACAATCTCTTATGTCTCTCTATGTCAATGAGATTGATGTTGTCATCCATATTCTTATTACCGTTATGTAGCAAAATGAAAAATAGCTACATGAAGAAAAAAATTGCAAAGGAATATGCAGGGTCTATGTAGTGACTATTCCAAGAAAAAAATAGGTTTCTATTGGAATAGAATAGATGTGTGTAATCTTGCAATATTTTCATAATTATTTCACTATAGCTAAACTAAAAAAATTCTTATGAATTAATATATTTTAAAGAAGATATTAAACCCAAGGCATCTATGTTTTTGGTTTTTTGAAATGTATGGATGTGAGTTTGGTGCTTGGAATTGAGTGGGAATTAGATACATGGTTTTTGATTTTTGATTTTTATTTTTTATTTTTCAAAAGATTAAAAACTTAAGAAACAAAAAACACTCAACCACATTCTAGATGTTGTATATTCATTTATTTATTTTTAAGAGATATATGAGAGTGAGATAACATGTTGTTTATTTTCTTACATGTATAAACAAATCAATGTAGTTTAAGATGTTTATATAGCCACCCTTATATTTCTCCATCGAAATCTTGTTTTACTCCCTCATTCCAACAAACTTCATTTCCCACTCCAACCATTTAGGTTGATCTATGTTAATATGATAGACACATATCTTTCGCTTCTCATAAATAGCTAGTAACATTCAATTAATGAAAATTGTGTTTTGTTTCTAGGACCAAACTTCGTTGAGTATATGATCCGAGCTGATTTGAAATGGCTTCTAACAAAAATGAATTCTTTAAGAAAAAAAAAAAAGCAATTTAACAATTAATGAAGGTTTAGGAAAAAGAAAAAGACAATGCAAGTTTTAGAAAGTAAATGAAAAAAAATATCAAATGAGAAAGAAAAATGAAAATATGAGAGAAGAGAGCTAGGAATCGGGAATGGAAGGTCAAGTATTTTTTCCTTTCCATTATCCCCCATATCTACCTATATCTTCGTACAATTTCACTCACATAGGTTTTTTTGGAAGACTAAGAGGTGAGGACATACAAGAGTTCTGGTGCATAAATTGTTTAATGGTCATAGAGCCATGAGATACATTGTAACTTGAGATAGTTGAAATGAAGAATGAACAACCATTCAAAGTTGGTTTTCTTGTTTGGGTTTCTAGGGTAAACATGGTGTCCATTATGTCTTTATTTTCTTTAATATTTCTCTATGGTTGTGGTGTAAATTCTATGTGCGAAATTACAGTTTCTCTTAGTTGTGTTAATGGTTGTAATGAGGAATTATAGGTTATATTTAAATTGGTTCTTACTCAAAAACTCATTCTTTTCATTAGTATTCTTTCAATGCCAACAACTATTCCATTATGAATTTGATATCAAGGACTGTTGTAAATTGACGGTTTAATTTATCTAGCCAATCACTAAATTCCAATGAATTGTTATATATGGAGGAAATTGCCTACTTGGGAAACTTGTACACTACATTAGCAGTATATATATGTTGTACCCTCTCATGGAATATCCATACACAATGTTCAAAAGTTGGTTGAGGCTATGGGTGTCCTTATAGGAGGTATGCATTAATTGGGTGTGCTCTTTGTGATGCAATTCATGGTAAACTTTCTCTTGATTGCGTATTGGGTGGATGGATGTAGACACCAAATGGATTTTAGTAAATTTCATTTAATATATCTTTCTAGCAACATTTCACATTCTCCATGGTTGAGGGAAGTCACATTAAATAACCATTTGGAATTTTGCTACTTTGTCAAGTTGCATCAAGCACATCCTTTTGTTTCTATTAATTCATATTATATTCATTAATTGTTGGAGATGTCCATATGTTTGATTTGTCATGTTGGATTGTCATGCTTAACCAATGAAAATCAAGAAACCACAAAGACAAGCATTAGAGCGGATGCGTATGCACAATGTATTCTTGTTGTCTACTTGAAAAATAGTCTCCATTGCCTATTCAATGGATAAATGAGAATATTATACTGGGTAGAGTGTGCAAAAGGATAGAGTGAAATATATGTATTGTTAGTTCATCTGAAGGAGTCAATTGGTGCTTTCAATCAATTGAATTTCAACTAAGCATTGGTGTTTTCTGATTGGTGTCACCTCCCTACAATGTGTCTAACCGAATCTTGCGATCGTGCACCTATTGAGGGTGTGAAACACTACAAAATTTCTCACTTGACTGCTTGGAAACACCAACGATACTTCATATAGACTACACCTCTTAACCTAGAGCATACCCATACCTCGTTTTAGGATACCAATGAGTCACACTCCTACTCTAGTTCAACTCTTGTATACTTAGACAATTTTTAACAAATTAACACTTAGTCATATATAAGCATACATCCACAAGTACTTGAGCAACCCCAAGTTCCATCTCCTTGAAGACTTGGGCGATGGTCTCTGTTCCTTCTAGACATATATATTACATCCTCCCCCACCTCAATTCATTTCCATCCACGACAACATCCATAAATTATGTGATCTCCAAGTCTCGGCCCGAACTCATGTCGTTGTCGTAACTAAGTCTGCTGGAAACCCCAAATTCCGTTCCATCTAGAAACTTGAAATTATATCAAAGTGGAAACCCCAAGTTTCCCTGCAAAATGGAAACCCTAATTTCCACAAGAAAAAATATACTACAGCCAAATCTACATGATCTAATGCTTAATTCAATAGGTTCCTTCACCCAATTCCAAGGATGAAATTCACCCAACTCTGTTGCATTATGTCATTATGATGTTGCTTCCTTGTTGTTGGTGTCGCTACCTACTACAATGGACTCTTGCCCACTTCACTTCAAAATTTCACCTAAGTGTTGAACTCCTGTGATCTTGTTGTTGCGTCCATACTTTAACCAACTCAGCCATGTCTCCACACACTGATATACCCCATGCCTTGGACTAATTGGGTAGCTAGTCCAACCATCGTGTCCAAGTCATCGTGTCCAAGTCATGAGAGTGCATTTACTCATGCCCGAAATTAGTCTTTTCTGTCACATATCTGTCACTTTTTCCAACTCCAAATACTAATGAATGTCTCCTTCCTTGCCTCATTTCTATTTCCATCACTCGATCTGTATCAAGGAGGTATTCCACAATGTCTAAGTGCTGCACTTCGAACCTACTAGTGCATACATACTTTGATTTTCTTTTGCAATTTGGTCTATCTGAACAACAATACCAGACTAAGGAAAGGTCGAGCCTCACCTTGATACACTAGGAAGTCACTCCAAAACAAAATCATCCAAAACAACTTGACTCCATTGTCCACCTCATGACACCGTTAGCCAATTGTTGCACCGAGAACTATCCATCCAGACTACCTTTTCCTCACTAGTTTATCACCTAGCCATGATTCTACGTCTACCTCTCTATGCCTTGGAATAGTTAGGATTCGCTCTCAACCATCTTGCCCAACACAAGACAAATTCACATGACCAAGTAATCTCTTCATGCTGCAATCTACCTTTTCTCAGAATCCTCCAAATGAGGGAAAGTGTTCAACTCGCCTCCTTTCATCAAGTTACTTCTCCATGAATCAACGCCTGTGATGAGTGTGGCCACTGCACTGACACTCCTAAAACGTCCCATTTTTTTTTCCAAAGTGTTCCAAGTAGTAGAATGAGTCACCTCAAAGAACTTCCATTCCTTAGAAACATTCACACTAATACTTATGCCAACCCCAACCAATGACCCTCCCAAATATTTGGGTCATTTCAAAATCATCCACAAGTCAACAAGGTGTTCTCTGCCTCATCCAATGTCCCATACCAAAGGCAAGAGAAAACCACCCAAGTCACTTGGTTTGTGTTATGCACATTGAGGTTGACTGCCAATAATTCTTGGTCGACTTCATTGCTGACTCCATCCATATCCTAGAAAGAAACTTCCTTGCACCTACTGCAAGCATCCAAAATCAATCACTTTCATCATGACTGTCAATTCATTACAATACCCAACGAATTTTGATAAGGAACCAAGCACAAAGGCATGTCACCCATCCTCTCAAACTAAGTAGATATAGACTTCATTTCCTACTTCACCGCAACACCCTATCCAATGTGCCTCATCAAATATTTGGGAAGCTTCCTCAATCCACCTCCACAACTACATCCAAATATTCCTCCGTCCACCAGATGAATCATCTAAGTAGGTCACCCCAAGCTCTCCACAAAACATCCCAACCAAGAAGTCCCAAAATGATACAAGACTTCTTCGAATCTGCACCACTTGAGTCACCCTCAAGTATGTTGGTTCTCACCGAGAAAATGGATTCCACTTGAACCACCAAGTCATTTGACTTCCCTTCAAAGAAATCACCACAACACTTAGGATATGAAAAAACTCAAAATAACCATACCTTTCCAACGATATTCTTGGCTACACCCATGGTTCAAGGCTACTATGTTGGACCTTCACTTTCCCAAGCAACTGAATCTTCGCATGAATTCCCCTCAATCACCGACCACAGCTCCACAAGCCCGCAAAATGTTCACTACGATCTAAGGATGAGTCCATCCATCGAATTCAGAAATCAATCTAAGTCCCAAACTTCACATGAAACCAACTAAACTCATCTCCAATGTCTTTCCATCTCCACATCTTGAATGCTTGCGCTTTAAGGAACCATGCACCCATCGCCTGACTATCAATTCATACAGATGTTAACCGAATGTTGTATTTCTTTGAAGAGATACCTCATTTGAAGGCTATGATCAACCATCTCAATTCAAATTATATTCTTGGTGATGCATGACAGGAAGATGTCATGATGGAAACGTGTCCAACCAAATGTCTGTTGCATATCTCCTCTAGGTCACCTATGTTGGAGTTACTTCACACACACCTAGGATTTATTTTTCTTAAGGTTATTCCTTGTTTATTAGTCATAATTAGTCATTATCGAGTCTCCTATATTTTAGGGGAGAATATTCTCTTTCATTTGACACTTCAATTTGACTAGTTGAGTTGAGTTTAGATGTTGCATTGGGATCATAACCATACAAAATTGGGATCATCACCATGCTAATTCTACCTTTCCTTGGTATCATCACCAGATTGGCACATTAGCCTTGATTCCCTGAGTTAACTCCTCACTACTCTCTATTCAGTCAATTAACTGAAGACTAATTGACTAGTTAACTCAACTAGGTGGCAGTTCACTCCCGTAACTGCTTGAGAGACTAGAATAGGTGGAAGTTCACTCCTGTAACTACTGGTGTGTGTCTATATCACTCTAGACCACCACTATGGCACATTGGTTATCCTCAATTCGAACTCATTAAGTTATACAGAGTATATCATGTGTAAATTATTCATTATTCATAACAGTTAATGATAATTCTTCCATTCTTTCTCTCCTTCTTGTTCTTTCTCCAATTCTCTCTACAAATGTGTGTATTATTATTTATCTAGATCTATTCTGTGAAGTTTCAACACATTACATGGTATCATAGCCAATAGACTGCTAAGCAAAATCTACACCAAAATTTGTTTGCTGGTAAAAAAGATTGAAGACAGTAGAAAGATGGAATTCCAAAAAGAATTCATTCTTACACCTTACAAATCTTTTGCATGGAAGGAGAAAATAGCCATACATCTCCGATCCAGAGGGTTTTAAAGGTTAACCATGAATACATATACAAAGCCGACATCAACCATAGAAAAATCCAAGTACTTAAATCGCATGGATGAGGTACTCGGAACAATTTGCAGTCTTATTTCTCCTAATCTCCTTTTTCACATATCTTCCTGTAAGACCCCCAATGAAGCCTGAAAAAACTTGGAAGGGCTCTTTGGAAAACATGACGAGATGAGGGGACACATGCTGGAGGTGGAGCTTCTCACATTGGATCCAAAAAGCTTCGAAAATATCCAATATTTCTTTACAAAATTCAAGGATTTACTGTCGCAACTCAAAGCTTGAGGGGTTGATAAATCGGCGGAGGAGAAACAAATGGTTCTCACAATTCTCTCCAAGCTTGGTCCTGAATTCTCTTTATTTGTATCCACATTCCATACTTTCAGATTCACCTCTGGAGCCACCTAGAAGATTCCAAGAAAAAAATAGGTTTCTATTGGAATAGATTAGATGAGTGTAATCTTGCAATATTTTCATAATTATTTCACTATAGCTAAACCAAAAAACTTCTTATGAATTAATATATTTTAAAGAAGATATTAAACCCAAGGCATCTATGTTTTTGGTTTTTTGAAATGTATGGATGTGAGTTTGGTGCTTGGAATTGAGTGGGAGTTAGATACATGGTTTTTTTTTATTTTTTTTTATTTTTTCTTTTATTTTTCAAAAGATTAAAAAATTAAGAAACAAAAAACACTCAACCACATTCTAGATGTTGTATATTCATTTATTTATTTTTAAGAGATATATGAGAGTGAGATCACATGATGTTTATTTTCTTACATGTATAAACAAATCAACGTAATTTAATATGTTTATATATCCACCCTTATATTTCTCCATCGAAATCTTGCTTTACTCCCTCATTCCAACAAACTTCATTGCCCACTCCAACCATTTAGGTTGATCTATGTTAATATGATAGACACATATCTTTTGCTTCTCATAAATAGCTAGTAACATTCAGTTAATGAAAATGATGTTTTGTTTCTAGGACCAAACTTCGTTGAGTATATGATCCGATCTGATTTGAAATGCCTTCTAACAAAAATGAATACTTTAAGAAAAAAAAATTAATTTAAAAATTAATGAAGGTTTAGGAAAAAGAAAAAGACAATGCAAGTTTTAGAAAGTAAATGAAAAAAAATATCAAATGAGAAAGAAAAATGAAAATAGGAGAGAAGAGAGCTAGTTATTGGGAATGGAAGGTCAAGTATTTTTTCCTTCCCATTATCCCCCATCTCTACCTATATCTTCATACAATTTCACTCACATAGGTTTTTTTGGAAGACTAAGAGGTGAGGACATACAAGAGCTCTAGTGCGTAAATTGTTGAATGGTCATAGAGCCATGAGCTACATTGTAACTTGAGATTGTTGAAATGAAGAATGAACAACCATTTGAAGTTGTTTTTCTTGTTTGGGTTTCTAGGGTAAACATGGTGTCCATTATGTCTTGATTTTCTTTAATATTTCTTTATGGTTGTGGTGTAAATTCTATGTGCGAAATTACAGTTTCTCTTAGTTGTTTTAATCGTTGTAATGAGGAATTACAGGTTATATTTGAATTGGTTCTTACTCAAAAAGTCATTCTTTTCATTAGTAGTATTTCAATGCCAACAACTATTCCATTATGAATTTGATATCAAGGATTGTTGTAAATTGACGGTTTCATTTATCTAGCCAATCACTAAATTCCAATGAATTGTTATATATGGAGGACATTGGCTACTTGGGAAACTTATACACAACATTAGCAATATATATACATTGTACCCTCTCATGGAATAGCCATACACAATGTTCAAAAGTTGGTTGAGGCTATGGGTGTCCTTACAGGAGGTATGCATCCATTGGGTGTTCTCTTTGTGATGCAATTCATGGTAAAATTTCCCTTGACTGTGTATTGGGTGGTTGGATGTAGAAACCAAATGGATTTTAGTAAATTTCATTTATATATCTTTCTAGCAGCATTTCACATTCTCCATGGTTGAGGGATGTCACATTAAATAACCATTTGGAATTTTTCTACTTTGTCAAGTTGCATCAAGCACATCCTTTGGTTTCTATTACTTCATATTATGTTCATTAATTGCTGGAGATGTCCATATATTTGAGTTTTCATGTTGGATTGTCACGCTTAACCAATCAAAATCAAGAAACAACAAAGACAAGCATTAGAGCGGATGCGTATGCACAATGTATTCTTGTTGTCTACTTGAAAAATAGTCTCCATTGCCTATTCAATGGATAAATGAGAATATTATACTGGGTAGAGTGTGCAAAAGGATAGAGTGAAATATATGTATTATTAGTTCATCTGGAGGAGTCAATTGGTGCTTTCAATCAATTGAATTTCAACTAAGAAATGGTGTTTTCTGATTGGTGTCACCTCCCTACAATGTGCCTAACCGAATCTTGCGATCGTGCATCTATTAAGGGTGTGCGACACTACAACATTTCTCACTTGACTGCTTGGAAACACCAACGATACTTCATATAGACTACACCTCTTAACCTAGAGCTTACCCATACCTTATTTTAGGATACCGATGAGTCACACTCCTACTCTAGTGCAACTCTTGTATACTTAGAAATTTTTTAACAAATTAACACTTAGTCATATATAAGCATACATCCATGAGTACTTGAGAAACTCCAAGTTTCGTCTCCTTGAGGAATTGGGTGATGGTATTTGTTCCTTATAGACAAATACCTTACATCCTCCCACACCTCAATTCGTTTCCATCCACGAAAACATCCATAAATTATGTGATCTCCAAGTCTTGGCCCGAACTCATGCTGCTGTCGCAACTAAGTCTGTCGGAAACCCCAAATTTCGTGCCATCTAGAAACCTGAAATTATATCAAAGTGGAAACCCCAAGTTTCCCTGCAAAATGGAAACCTTAATTTCCACAAGCAAAAATATACTGCACCCAAATATACATGATCTGATGCTTAATTCAATAGGTTGCTTCACCCAATTCCAAGGATGAAATTCACCCAAATCTGCTGCATTATGTCATTGTGATGTTTCTCCCTTGCTGTTGGTGTCGCTACCTACTACAATGGGCTACTTCCCACTTCACTTCAAAATTTCACTGAAGTGTTGAACTCCTGTGATCTTGTTGTTGCGCCCATACTTTAACCAACTCAACCATGTCTCCACACACTGATATCCCCCATGCCTTGGACTAATTGGGTAGCTAGTCCTACCATTGTGTCCAAATCATGAGAATGCATTTACTCATGCCTGAACTTAGTCTTTTATGTCACATCTTTGTCACTTTTTCCAACTCCAAATACTAAGGAAAGTCTCCTTTATTGCCTCATTTCTATTTCCATCACTCGATCTGTATCAAGGAGGTATTCCACAATGCCTAAGTGCCGCACTTCGAACCTACTAGTGCGTACATACTTTGATTTGATTTTGCAATTTGATCTGTCTACACAACAATACCAGACCAATGAAAGGTTGAGCCTCCCCTTAATACACTAGGATGTCACTCCAAAACAAAGTAATCCAAAACAAATTGACTCCATTGTCCACCTCATGACACCATTAGCCAATCATTGCACTAAGAACTCTCCATCCAGACTGCCTTTTCCTCACTACTTCATCACCTAGCCATGTTTCTATGTCTACCTCTCTATGCCTTGGACTGGTTAGGATTAACTCTCAAACATGTTTCCTAGCGCAAGATAAAATCACATGCCCAAGTAATCTCTTCAAGTTGCAATCTACCTTTTCTCACAATCCTCCAAATGAAGGAAAGTCTTCAACTCGCTTCCTTTCTTCAAGTCACTTCTCCACAAATCACCACCTGTGATGAGTGTGGCCACTACACTCACACTCCTAAAATGTCCCAAAAAATTGTCCAAATATTTTCAAGTAGTAGAATGAGTCACCTCAAAGAACTTCCATGCCTTAGGAACATTCACACTAATACTTCTTCCAACCCCAACCAATGACTCTCCTGAATCTTTGAGTCATTTCACAATCATCCAAAAGTCACCAAGGTGTGATCTGCCTCATCCAATATCCCATACCAAAGGCAAGTGAAAACCACCCAAGTCACTCGGTCTGCGTTATGCACATTGAGGTTGACTGCCAACAATTCTTGGTCAACTAATTTGCTGACTCCATCCATATCCTAGAAAGAAACTGCCTTTCACCTACTACAAGCATCCAAAATTAGGCACTTTCATCATGACTGTCAAGTCATTACAATACCCAACGAATTTGGATAAGGCACCAAGCACAAAGGCATGACACCCATCCTCTCAAACTCAGTAGGTATAGACTTTATTTCATACTTCACCGCAACACCCTATCCAATGTGCCTCATCAAATATTTAGGAGGATTCCTTAATCCACCTCCACAAATGCATCCAAATATTCCTCTGTCCACCACATGAATCATCTAAGTAGGTCACCCCAATCTCTCCACAAAATATCCCAACCAAGACGTCCCAAAATGCTACAAAACTTCTTCAAATCTACACCACTTGAGTCACCCTCAAGTCTATTGGTTCTCACCGAGAAAACGGATTCCACTTGAACCACCAAGTCATCTGACTTCCCTTTAAACAAATCATCACAACACTTAGGAAATGAAGAAACTCAAAAAAACCACACCTTTCCAACGATATTTTTGGATGCACCCATGGTTCAAGGCTGTTGTGTTGGACCTTCACTTTCCCAAGAAACTGAATCTCCGCATGAATTCCCCTCAATCACCGATTGCAGCTCCACAAGCCTGCAAAACGTTCATTGCGATATAAGTATGAGTCCATCCATCCACTTTACAAATCCATGTAAGTCCCAAACTTCACATGAAAAAAACTGAACTCATCTTCAATGTCTTGCCATCTCCACATCTTGAATGCTTGCGCTTTAAGGAACCATGCACCCATCTCCTGACTATCAAGTCATAATGATGTTAACCGACTGTTGTAATTCTTTGAAGATCTACCTCATTTGAAGGCGATCAACCCACTTGTCCAACAACCCATCTCAATTCAAATTCTATTCTCGGAGATGCATGACGTGAAGATGTCATGATGGAAGTGTGCCCAACCAAATGTCCGTTGCATAGCTCCTCTAGGTCACCTCAAGTTTTTCACCCAAGTGCTTCAACTTGATGCAACACATAACTACTCCCCTCTACAATCACTTCAATGATCACCCTCTGTGCTCACTTCTACAATCACTTCTATGGTTAGATCTGTGACAAGTCATGCGAAACATCCTACGTTCATATGCCATTCCCTATTGCTTTATTCACCCAACCAAATCTACACCTGGTCTCTCCAAGGTGTGCACAATAGGTCCAAAACTTACTTCCATCATACATCAAACCAACTGAGTCTTTTCCTAGGCTGTCTCTGTGAAAGTTCAATCCACCTTACCAAACCTTCACCAAGTCTATGCCCAAATTGCCTTTGCGATAGACTCTAAGACCAGTTCTGCGATGAATTATGTGATCACCATTCCTAGCCAAGTGTTTTGTCTCACCAAAAAATCTACTCTTGGTCAATACAAGGTGTG
>JASDQU011030095.1:3847-15606 GCA_032191745.1 Picea mariana | reverse complement strand
TAAATAATCTTTAGATCTGACTTGATAATTCACCATTTATCCATTAAAATCGAATTCAAATCATTTGGATTCAAAAATCCTTGATCTGTGCGAAATTTCGAAAATTCTGGTTAAAACAGGCTTTCGGTGGTTGACTGGCAAGATTCTGTGCGAATTTACCACCGAAAGCGCAGCTTTCGGTGGTTAATGAACATTCGTCCTGTTCGCCTAAACCACCGAAAGTCAAAATTTCCAGCAAAAACTGCCTTTGGTAAAAATCCATTTTCTCAGCCGTGGAATGTCCGTTTTGCACGTTCAAATAGTCGATTTTCATCTACAGATCATAAGCTTTCCAACTGTGCAATCAGATTTGGACTTGGAGTTAGGGAAGCTAGTCAAAATTTCCCTACAAGATTAGGCATATTTCTTTCAAAATGTTGGTGCGTTTTTGGTAGTTAACATATCCTATGGAATATAGGGCTTTTGACTCATCCTAAAATACGTTTTAAACAAGTCATCTTGGAATTTTTGCTATAACTTTTTTTGTGGGAATTTTTAGACAGTGAAATTTTGTGGAAATTAGGGATACATAGAGAATTATGTCTCATATAAATTTAATGTTCTAGGTTTTTATATTTTTGTATATATATTCTTTGGAAGTTAGGGTTCCTGACTAGTCCTCAAATTAGTCTCAAACAAGTCATGTTTTTATTTTCACTATAAAAAAAAATTGGTGAAATTTCAGACTCTAAAATTTCCATGCTTTGAATCATTGCAATTTGTGAGATATATCTCATGGAATTTGGGGTTGTTTGCTAATCATGAATTTCGTCTTAAACGATACATTTTGGAATTGTTGCTATAACATTTTATGAGTGAAGGTTAACACTGTGAAATTTTCAAGATTTTAAGAAGACATATTAGAGTACTACAGGGAAAAAATCCAAACTCACAATGTTTCAAAGTTCATAGATATATTAGGAAAAAGGTCATCCCTCCAAACATACTCCAAATTAGTGTTTGAAAGGTACATAACTTACAATTGGCATACCTTTTAATTGGAAGATTTGTTTTTTGGTGATTCAAAATTTGTGAAAAAAGAGGAAAAAGAGGAGAATTATTATTTTTCTCACATGGCTCCAAAAGTTTCCTCCAAATTTTACTTCACCAATTAAAACTCTAGAGAGCTCAACCATGACTCAAGGAGAAAGAGAATAAAATTTTCACCACATTGGAAAGGTGGAAAATAAGATGGATGAAAATAGGAAACAAATGGAAAAGAAAATGGATCAAAATTGGGAGCATATGGAAAATAAGATGTTAGAAATGAAAAAATTCATTTCTTCCTTGATATTACATACTCTAGATGAGAGACTCCCTAAAGGATATATCAAACTAAAAGGAAATCATGAAAATGTAGAGGAAATAAAGATTGAGTCCCAGAATCATGATTATTCATCACTTCAAGATCCACATCACTGAGGTTTCAATGTGGCACCAAGGAACTACTTCATTCCAAAGATCAATATGAGGAAGTTTGAAGGTAAAGATCCTATAACATGGATAATTCCAAATGGAGCAATTCTTTTATCTACACCAAGTGCCAAGCTTACAAAAGGTACCTATTGCATCCTTGTATTTATTAAATGATCAATTTGTTTGGTATCAATGTCTTTTTGTGAAAGAAAAAATAATTATATTATCTCTTGTTCTATTTTTACGAATGAATTGATATCACATTATGGAGATATTAAGAGAAATACATTATTTAGTCAATTGATAAATATTTAGTGAAAAGGTCCAATTACAAAGCACATTCAACGATTCCAAAAGCTCAGTCTTAGGTGAAGAACATTCCTAAGGATAATTTGTTATATCTCTTTATGATCACTTTAAAGGAGAACATTCAACATGAGGTGCATCTCTTCGAACCTAAATACCTAGAGAAATATTTCATTATGGAAAGGAAAGTGGGAAACAAAAATATGGTGACTAGAATAGTGGCCGCTAGAAACTATAGAGAGCACCATTTTCCCTCTCCTAGCCTCACTCAACTGAAAAGACTGACACCTCATAAAATGAATGAAAGAAGAGTAAAGGGATAATGTTTCAATTGTGACAGCAAGTATAGTAAGGGGCATAAATGTGGTGAGAATGAATTATTCTACATAAATTGTGAAGAGGAAGAATGCTAAGAATTGGAGCCATCACAAGATCTAGATATAGAAGATACTACTCCAATGATATGTATTCATCCATTGGTCGGCATCAGTAATCCATAAACCCTCAAGGTAGAAGGATATATCAAATAGAAAAAGATAGCAATGTTGATTGATTCTGGTAGTACCCATAACTTCATCAATTACAAATTAGAAAAAATTATCAATTTCTTTGTATTTCTAGCACCATAGTTTAAAGTAATGATTGAAAATGGAGGTACCATAAATTGTTTAGGGAACTTACATAGTATTTGTTGGAATATTCACCAATAGTTAGAGGGGGGGTGAATCAATATTAAGAAATTTTTACCATTTATTAATTATAACACGTGAACATTAACTTTATCAACAATATATCATTTATGATTGCATTCAATATATCGTGAGAAGTATCAATCAACAGTGAATAACAAATAATTGCAGATACATAGTACACCATAATTTATGTGGAAACCCAAATGGGAGAAAACCATGGAATTCTTTCTTATATATCGAATATTACATTTATAGGAAGCACGAACTTCCAAATTCTCTAGCACCAACTGGAAGGAGGCTCCAACCCCCTATTTACATGCTCCAACCTGAAGGAAGCTACAACTCCCTATATTCTTCAACTCCAACTAGAAGGAGGCTCCAAACCCCTAATTTACATGCTCCAACTTGAAGGAAGATACGACTCCCTGTGTTCTTCAGCTACAACCGGAAGGAGGCTACGACCCCCTGATATACAAGCTCCAACCTAAAGGAATATACAACTCCCTGTGTTCTCTGACTCCAATTGGAAGGAGGCTACGACCCCCTTTTTTTGCCTCTTCCTCCCTCCCTAAAATACAAGTGTAGACTCAACTTGTTACTACCACTAATGATGTCACTGCTACTTCCACTGATACATCAACCTGTCACTATCACATTAACCTGTCACTGTCATTGTTACCGATACATCAACCTGTCAATGTCCCCGTTATTGTATTTGTCACTGTCACTGTCATTGTGACGCAGACCCCCAACCCTCGAGTCGAGATCCACTCACATGATCATTCTAATTCCTTCCCATGAGTCTTTATGAACTCTTTGATTCCTCTTCGGGAATCTCGCGCACATACAATCATGCTTCTCCACAGGTCCTTATGAATTGAACTCGCGTGATCAGACACGAAGCATCAATTCATATCTCCCTCTGATCAAACAAAGTGATCATATTTCTCACGATTTCAGAACTTCAGAGTTCACGACTTTGCGACTTCTCCTTCCGAATGTCTCACCCTTCCAACTGCCAAAACCCAAATTTCCAATGCGCCGAAATGCTTGTCCCAACTCGCCACTCGCGAGTTCGTAAGTTGAAACTCCCGACTCTTCCTTCCCAATCTTGCGATACCCAAAATGTCTATACGGGTATGACTCCTCCTCTGTTAGCGCCTTCCTTGCACATGACCACCGGCTAGGCTTAACACTAGCACCTCTCACTATTCGCCACTTCGGGAGTTTCAACGTTGAGCTCCCGTGCTCTTATCTCACGAGTCCCCAAGACGCAAGAAGTCAACGGAGTGCTGACTCCTTCCACTAAGCGACGCATGTCCACCTGTTTATCACACGATCCCACCTTGTGTTTCTACCACGTGTCCCTCGTGCCCAAATTCGACACTTTGCGACTTCGCTTCCCGAAGTGCTGCCTCCTTTGTATCCTGACACCCGAAGTGTCGAGATCCCGAACTCCTCAATACTCCTTATCGCAACTCGCGACTTCGGGACTTTCGGGACAAAATTCTCAACCTCTTTTCCTTTGATATGCCGAAATTTTGAATTTTAACACGTTTCCTAGTGCTGGCCCACAATGAAACTTTCCTCCTTTTCAGAGTTTCAGACTTCGCGACCTTGCGAATCCTGATGCTAAAATTTCGGTTCTTCAACCCACGAAACCCCAAAATGGTCAACAAAGGCTTGACCTCCATGTTGACAAGTACGCCACCTGTCCACTCTCCACTGTCCACAACCTTTAAATCTTTTCTCCCATTCGAGACTTCGCACTTCGCGATTTTGCGAATCTCGTTGCAAGGCTTTCGGTTCTCCAACTCACGAAACCCCGAAATGAGATTGCGTGAGTGATCCAATGGCCCATGTCGGCTTGGATCCTACGACCCTATTTCTCCTAAGCTTTACACTTTAGAAACCACTTGTTGTAACTCCCCTTGCTCCTCTGCAAGATCTGACGGCTCTCGGGACTTCGCGAATTCTCTGCGGAGAATTCCCACCATCCAATGCCTCCTTGACAACTCCTGCAAAATGAACAAGGTATTCCTTCACGGAACTTGTCCACCTACGAAACAACTTCTCTATGCCTCTTTTCAGCACTTCAAGGCACTAGCCCTCTTGATCTTCTCTTCTCCAACTTAGAAGACTCTATCTCTCCTGAACTTGGTTGAAAATTCATCAAGTCCTTTGGGGATAATTCCTGCGTGCACTCCTTGTGGCACTTCTTCAAATACACTCTAGTATTTGAACCTCTTCGACTCTGTGGACTCCCTGCGACAACAGTCTTTCAACAATTCCCTCAGGTTTGCAACCTCTGAGACTCTTACTCGGCCTGTGCACACTTTGCATGGCTTCTATGCCTAACTTGCACTTCTGCGAGAATGAGAACAATGTTATCCCTCCTGAGCTTTCAGAGACGAACTCTGACTCCTGTCAACGCACACCTTGCGGAAAATTTCACTGCACTCCTTGCAGGAAAAACTCTTGCTCAGATAGAGAAACAATTGAAACTCATTCCTTACTCTCCTTCTCTTAGATTTCAGACATTCAACAAGAAATCATCCATACATAGCATAAACAACAAATGCATGGCAGAAAGAGTAAAACAACAGTAGGCATAACATTCAACATGCATACACAGAGAACATCACAACACCATAAGTCTGAATCAAAGCTTCATGTATTAATTCAGGACTTCTGTACATGGGTATTTTCAAACAAAGCTCTATGCTCTCTCTTGCAATAGCTAAATGTAATAATGATCATAATGTTACAAAATGATACAAGTGAGGGTGTCTATATATGTTTTCCCTCCGGGTCCTAAAACTGTCTAATCTGAAATTCAAAGATACCTACTTACATTAACTACAATAAATGCCTCTTAATCCTTCATATGAGAGAGGGACTCTCAAGGTCTGATTACAATCAGGGAGTACGCCCCTTCTTAATTGTCTCATTTAAGTTTGGCACACCCCACTTCAAAATTAATTTGAACACTTTTCCCGATCATGTGTCAAAATGCATTGGCGCTTCTTCCACGCTCGCTTGTTGTTGGCGATGCTCCTGCATCATACTCCCTCGCTTGAAAATTTTCATGGGCTCCTGTCCATGAGCTCTCGCACGGTCTGTCCATGCTTTTGAATCTCTTCTTCACTCTCCCGGCTGGCATCTTCAACTGGATGTCCCTTCCATCTGACCAAGTATTCAAAGTATTCCTTTCTCCTAGTCCTCTTACTGACTCTCTTGTCCAGTATTCTCTCCATATGTGGCTTTTCAGATACAGGCATCTGTTTAGTCCACTGAACCTCTGGTTTTTCACTATTTTCTTCAGTTTTGTATGGGTACAAATCTGAGACATTGAATATCGGTGAAATTCCGATCCCCTCGGGTAATTCAATCTCATAAGCATTTGTCCCAAATTTCCTTATGACCCTGCATGGTCCAATTTTCTTCATTTTTAGTTTGTTATATGTTCCCCTTGGGAACCTTTCCTTCCTTAAGTGTGCAAGAATCAAATCACCAACTTCAAATTGAAGTTGTCACCTGTGTTGGTCTGCTTTGCGCTTTTACACTTGGATCGAGTTCTGCAATCGCTCCTTCACCTGGCTGTGAAGTTCCTTCATTGCTTCAGCAAAATCCTCTGCACTAGCACTCCTTGTCTCATCCAGTTCTGAATCTCTCAATTCATAAACTCCTCTTGGTTGCATCCCATAAACAATTTGGAACGGACTCTGTCCTGTGCTTCTATTAAGAAAATCGTTATAGGAAAATTCCGCCTGTGGCAGAATATTGTCCCACTGACTGTGATGTTCAGTCACCAAACATCTCAGCAAGTCTCCCAAGCTCCTATTCATAGCTTATGTCTGTCCATCCGTCTTAGGAAGATAATCTGAACTAAACGACAAGTTTGTTCCCATATTTTTCCATAAGGTTCTCCAAAAGTGTCCCACGAACTTGGTGTCTCAATCTGAAACCATGCTTCTTGGTAAGCCGTGAAGTCGAATGACTTCTTTGAAAAATAGATTCGTAATGTGAGTTGCGTCACTAGTTTTCTGACACGGTATGAAGTGTGCCATTTTCGAAAATCTATCCACCACTACAAAGATTGAGTCGAACCCTCTTTGTGTTCTTGGTAGCCCCAATATGAAATCCATGCTCACTGCATCCCACGGCCTCTCAGGTATGGGAAATGGTTAATATAAGCCTGTGTTCTGCCTCTTTCCTTTTGCATGCTGGAAAATTCTGCATCCGTCCAGAAATATTTTGACGTTGTTTCTCATCCCCAGCCAAAAATATGACCCGTTTAACTTTGAGAACGTCTTGTCATGACCGAAATGCCCGGCCAATCCTCCACTATGTTTCTCCTTCAGCAAATTCTCCCTCATGGAGCACTTTGGAATACAAAGTTGATTACCCTTAAACAGTAATCCTTATTGGATCATATATTCTATCCATTCACTTCTATTCCTGAGAACTGGCTTCTCAGTTGCTTCATATGCCTCTTTGAAGTCTGGATCATCTATGTACATGTCCCTGAGATCATCAAAACCCAATGTTTTGACTCTGAACTCCTGCAAAATTAAACACTTCCTGCTCAAAGCATCAGCAACCTTGTTAGCAGTTCCATAAATATGTTTAATTACAAAAGTGAAATTTTGCATATACTCAACCCATTTAACATGTCTTTGATTCAACTTGTCCAGTTGAGTCACAAATTGTAAGGCATGATTGTCGCTATACAAAACGAACTCTTTAGGGATCAAGTAGTGCCTCCACTTCTTCAATGCCTGAATAATACCATAGAACTCCTTGTCATACGTGGAGTACTTCATTTTGGTTTCATTCAGCTTCTCGTTGAAGTATGTTATCGGTCTGGCTTCTTGGCTTAAGATTTCCCCTATTGCAAACCCACTTGCATCACATTTTACCTGAAATGTCTTCTTGAAATCAGGTAACACCAAAATTGGTTGTTCTATAATTTTCTTCTTCAACAAATTGAAGCTTTTCTCTGCTTCTTCCGTCCAGTGAAAAGATTTATGTCTTTTCTTCACTGTGTCCATCATCGGTGCGCTAATTCAACTGAAATTCCTGGTGAACTTTTGATAGAAACTAGTCAATCCATGAAAGCTTCGAACTTTGAATATACTCTTCGACGATGGCCAATTCTTAATTACTTCCACTTTATCCGGATCCATCCTCAACTTATCTGTAGAAATAACAAACCCCAAATAAATGAGCTATGTCTTCATGAATGAGGATTTCTTCATATTTATCAGCAGCTTCTCTTGCTGTAGCCTCTGCATCACTGTAGCCAAATGTTTCAGATGCTCTGCTTCTATTTTACTGAAAATCAGTATGTCATCAAGATACACAATGACAAATTTTCCGATGAAATCCTTCAGGACTTCATTCATCAATCTCATGAAGGTACTTGGTGCGTTCGTTAAGCCAAACGGCATGACAAGCCATTCATACAACCCTTCATTGGTCTTGAATGATGTCTTCCATTCATCTCCTTCTCTCATACGAATTTGATGATAACCACTTTTCAAATCAATCTTCGAAAAAAATTTCGCTCCACTCAAGCAATCCATCAAATCATCCATTCTTGGCAATGGAAATCTATACCTGATGGTAATCTTGTTAATTTCTCTTGAGTCAGTACACATCCTCCAGCCTCCATCTTTCTTCGGATTGAGCACTATCAGAACAGCACACGGACTCAAACTTTCTCTTACCAATCCTTTGTCCATCAAATCCTGGACTTGTCTTTTGACCTCTTCATTCTCCTGCGGCGTCAATCTGTATGTTGCTTTGTTTGGTAAACTAGCTCCTGGTATGAGATCAATATGATGAATCACACTTATGATCGGTGGCAACGAACGAGGTAGTTCGTCCACTACTATGTCAGCAAATTCCTCCAGCAACTTCTGGATCTCTTCCGGTAAATCATCCACTCTTCTACTGGTTAAAACAATTCTGGGCTTCCTCACCACAATGAATTGTGTGGCTTCTTTCTTCTTAACCTGTGTAAGAAGTTCCTTCCCACTCATGAGAAGTACAGTGTTACTTACTTCTGGTTTTGGTTCTTTGTCCTTAATTGGAAACAACATGTGAGTCCTCATGTTCTTCTCTAGGGTGTATGTGTTCATTCTCCCATCATGAATCACATTCATGTCATATTGCCATGGTCTGTCCAGCAATAGATGACAAACATCCATGGGAATGACATCACACAATATCTTATCGTAATATCCTCCACTACTGCATTTGGGTCAAATTCTAACGGCGCGTTCGATGCAATTTCCACTTTCTATTGTCGGAAGACCGACAAACCTCGGACCCCCTCAAACGTCGTTTCACAGGACGTCGGTTTTTCGACGACCTAGTTTTCGTCTATATTGCGACATTATATGACACCACGTGTCATCATAAATTGGATTGTCCAACCCCATATTGACGTCGTAAGACCGACGTTTAAAATGTGGCAAGACCGACGTTTCAAACGTGGCAAGTGAGACGTTGCAAACGTGGCAAGACCGACGTTTCAAACGTGGCAACTGAGACGTTGCAAACGTGGCAACTGAGACGTTTCAGACATGGCAAGAGAGACGTTTCAAAGGTGGAAAAAGATACATTCTTAAGGTGGCAAGAGAGACGTTTCAGAGGTGGCAAGACAGACGGGATGAGGTATTAGCTCCAACGTGGTTGCTATGGGAGAGACAATCTTGGAGGTGGAAAGAGAGACGTCTTGGATGTGGCAATAGCGACGAGAAAAGAGTGAAAGACGTCACAATTTCCACCTTTGTGTAGGTATTTAAAAAAAAATACAATATCAATATCAAGACCTAATAGTCATTCCAAGCCCAAAGGAGGAGTAAGTCATATAGGTGTCAGCTAGTGACAGCATACATGAAAATTTCTTCCTGCTTCATTAACATTTTCTTCAAAATTAAATTTACGACAACGAAAAGATAGAACTTATTTGCAACCTTCAATGCACACTTTAGCTTCAGTCACTTCAACATCCATGCTATCTCGCCTTTCACTCTCAAGCCAAGTGGGAGATTGCATCTCCATTTCATTTAAGTTCAAAGCTTCATCATCATTTATGACAACAATTTCTTCATAAGGATGGTCTTTGAATTCAGCCAAATGATGCAGAATAGGAGGCACACATTCACTCAATAATTCTGATACATATTTTGAGCAATCTGCATCATTGACAGATTGTTGTTCATTGTTGATGAATAGACAAATATCTTCTTCTTGAAGCTACGCTTCATCTTGTTCTTCAAGCTTTGATTCACCTTCAACATTCTGCCCAGCTACTACCTGAGAACAAGTCATAATCATAACATCTTCTGCCTGCACACTATGAACTCTAATGTTGGGGACTTCAGCATCACTTAATTCCTCACTATCATCATCCATCCATTCTGATTTATGGCTATGGTGTTCCTTTTCTGCCAAGAAACTTCATATTCTCCAGGTTTTCCTCAAGAATTCATGAATATTGTTTCAAATGTCGGCATTGAATCAATGCCTCCTTCCTCAAGACACAATGGTATTGGGATTCTCTGACATCCCCACACTTTGAAAAAAATATTCATCATCATATCCTCATGATGAAGTTCAAAATTTTCTGCAAAGGTATAGAAATCCTCAAGGTGTTGTTTTGCAGAATCACCATTTCCATCAAGTCTTGGGAGAAAATCTAGCCATTTTGAGGTAGCAGGAAGCAGATTTGGATATCCGTGAATAGTAATGAAATTTAAAGGGGCGTAACTCTTAGCCAATAACTTTTCAAAACTCATTTTTCAACATTTGAACTACCAATAGTAACAATACAGAAATTAAATCATACCTTTATTATGGAGTCACCAAAAGAGTGTTGAAAGGTACTTCTTCTCTTTGATGTCACCAGTGAGAAACTTCAACAATAGAAAAGAAGAACAACTCAATCCTCATTGGAGTCACCAGATGAGCCAAAAGATATTCAATAGATATAACTCTTCAAAGTTGTTGTAGCAGATCTACTGATTTCAAGGACTTAGCCTTGTCTTTGGCAAGTTCTCCAATTGTGTTTACATCAAAACGTGCACTGTAGTAGTCAGTGGAGACTCAATGCAACTCTAGACCTAAGTCACTTGACACGTCCAAAAGGGGCCAAGTGTCTGTATCCGTGGTGTCCATGTGAAGACATGCTACGGTACGTGTCGTACATGTCATCAAGATATGTCATGAGTGCAGGACACGTCACCAAACCGTGTCGGACACCTTCCTGAGGATGTGTCACGATTTTCAGACACGTGCCCTGTGTAAAGCATCCCACGAGAGATAAAAAGGGTTTTTTTTTGTGATTTTAGTTGTTCATTTGACTTTTGAACCAGTGTTAGAGCCGACCACTTTTGATGAGAACAATGAGGAGCCTCTTGATGAGTCATCCTCCACACCAGCAGTTGGAGCAGCAGAGCTTGGATTGGGCATAGAGGAGGATGAGGATGGAGGACAGGACAGTGGTAGTGATGTTGATTATGACATGGAGGAGGACTATTGACACTGACAGTGACCCTAATATCTATGAGATATGATATTGCTACCTGTTTTGTATCTAGATTCTACTCTCTTGTATTTTGGAGTGGAATTCCCTCAGCATCTATGTAATACATTTTTATTTTGATGACTTAAAGACTAAAGTTAATGAGAAATCTGCAAACTGCTATTTAGTATTTATGGTTCTATTTTATGGTTCATTCACATTGGTTCTAAATTCTAATGTTACGTGTATCATATCATTGTATAATTTGTATCATGTATCAGTATGTCTATTTTGTATGTTCTATGAGTATGATGTTTAGAGTTTGATTGATTTGTATGATGTATCTTTTTCGAAGTTCATGATGTATCACTAATCAATATCTACTATCAATGTTTTGTCTATTTCAGTGATTTTTAAGATTTTTCCCCCATGTCCCGATTTCAGTGGTCGCCGTGTCCGTATCGGATACTCGTATTCCCATGTCCTCCGTGTCTTCGTGTCAGGTGACTTAGCTCTAGACACAACACCCATTGTCACCTCAATGTTAATGCCTCTCGCTTCGAGTTGGTTCATGCTAACACTAGGGGGGTATCCCTATCTCTGCCTATGACCTATGGATTGGGTCAACGGACAAATGAAGTACACAAAGGCAGAACTAGCAATTCTATGGAGGGATCCAAAGACTAGTGCCTGCCATGGGCCGTGATGTCAAATAGAAACAAGAGCCCACGGCGGTGCAACTCTAGACACAACGCCCATTGTCACCTTGA
>JASDQU011030094.1:67204-78484 GCA_032191745.1 Picea mariana | reverse complement strand
CTCTGTGTGTATTTTATGTGTGACTGATGATCTTTACTCTTACTGTCCATATGCTGTATGTTGCTTGATGACACATGAAGAAATATTAATAATTGTTAAGAAGGGTTAAAATTGTTTAAGCTTATATACAACTGATTCACCCCCCCCTCTCAGTTGTATTAGTATTTCCAACACATATATGCACCTTCCGCATATGCGCGCTTTCGTAAATTTGGATTACCGTAAATTTCTTTTGTATATGCGTCGTCCGTATATGCACCTTCCGTATATGCACTTCCGTATATGCATGTGGGAGAAACTCAGATTAAGAGGATGTTAGGTTTCATTTTCACAACCTCTAATATTAAGATTTGATTCTAGGTTTCATTAATTTGTTTTTCTCCTCTTTGATTTTAGGTTTCACGTTCACAACTTCTAAAATAAAAATTTGAGTGTCTTTAATATGCTTGATCTCTCTAATTTTTTATAGTAAAAATAACAAACATGTTTTAGTTATTATATTAATAATTAATGATCATTTTCTAAAAATCTTTATAATATTTTATTACTTCACTTTTAATTAAGAGTTAGATGATAATTAACTCATCCACAAAATAAAAAATAAAAAAAGCATGAAAAATAAGAATTATTCTTTTTACTTTATAGTAATATATAAAAGATACGGAAAGTAAACATTGTTTATTTTATTTTATGTTGATTATTTTTTGAAAATATATTTAAATGTTCTTTTAGTGATATTTATATCTTCTATTTTATATTTTACAGATTTTGGAATATTTATGATTCTTTTTATAATGATGGTATTTATCTACTAAAACAAATAAAATAATGAGAATAAGATGAAATATTTTTAAAAATATCAATTTTATATTTAATATAATGAAAATATAAAATATTTATGAATTATTTTTTATAATGATGGTATTCTACTAAAACAAATAAAATAATGGGAATAAGATGAAATATTTTTTAAAATATCAATTTTATATTTAATATAATGAAAATAAAAATATCAAATTTATTATATATATATTTTTTTAAATTTAAAAATAAAAAACCTAAAAAATATAAATATATAGTTTTGTACTTTGTAAAATAACTAAACTATAAAATTGAGGACTTCATTTTTTATATCATAAATTTTATAAATTTAATTTAAAATTTTACAAATTTTTAATAAAAAATGAGACCTTATTTTTTATTATCATAAATTTTATTTAAAATTTTACAAATTTTTAATAAACTTAATTTCAAAATTCATTAAATAATTTTTTAAAATTATGAATATAATATTTAAATTTATAATTAATAAAAATCAAATATTTTAATTTTTAATGTAATATATATATATATATATATATATATATATATATATATATATTAATGTGAAGTTGATATATCATATTTAAAATTATAAATATAATATTTAAATTTATAATGAGTAAAAATCAAATATCATATATCTTAATTTTTAATGTAATATATATAAATTGATGTCATTGCTGATGGCTTTCTCTAATTATAAATTTAAATATTATATTCAGATTATTCATAAGACTATATTTTAATTTAATAAAAACAAGAGCTATATTACTAAATTATTCAAGAGATTAGATTTTAATTTAATAAATACAAATGGCTCCACAAAAAATTAAAAAAACTCTAAAAAATTGTACTTTGTAAAATAACTAAACTATAAAATTGAGGAAGTAAAATAAAATTATGCTTAATCTTTTATCTTTTGTATCATAAATTTTATAAATTTAATTCAAAATTTTTACAAATTTTTAATAAACTTAATTTCAAATTTCATTAAATAATTAAAAAAATAAAAATATTTGATTAAAAATTATTACATAATAAATTTCAACAAAATAAAACAAACATAATAAACAATTTTTTATTTAAAAAAATTATATGTCTTAATCATAATAATTATCAATATAATATTTATAAATTTATAATTATTAAAATTGAAATATCATATATATTTATAAATATTAAAAATAAAATATCATAATTTAAAAAATATATATAATTATTAAAAGTAAAACACCATATATTTTAAAAAATTCTTACTATAATATTTCTAAATTTATAATTATTAAAAATAAAATATCATATATTTTAATTTTTTAATATAATATATACATTCATTTATAAAAATAAATAAAAACAATTACTTTTTATTTTTATATTTTATATATAAAATAAAAAATAATTAGCAATTACATTTTTCATACTTTATATATAAATAAAAACAATTACTTTCTTATGTTTTATTTTTATATTTTATATAAAAAATAAAAAATAATTAGCAATTACATTCTTTATACTTTATATAATATAAAAATTAAGTTTTTAAAAAAACATTTAATATAATATATACATTGATTTATAAAAAAAAGTGAAAACAATTACTTTCTTATATTTTATTCTTATATTTTATATATAATAAGTTTTATTCTTGTATTTTATATATAAAATAAAAAATAATTAGCAATTACATTCTTCATACTTTATATATAACATAAAATTTAAGTTTTTAATAAAACATTTAATATAATATATACATTGATTTATAAAAATAAATAAAAACAATTACTTTCTTATGTTTTATTCTTATATTTTATATATAAAATAAAAAATAATTAGCAATTACATTCTTGATACTTTATATATAATATAAAAATTAAGTTTTTAAACCAGGAATTTATTTATTCTCAATCTCCTATATTTCATTTACGTTTAAAAACTATTCGAACAAGCTCAACACTCTGCACATTGAAAATAACTTTGTAATATAAAATGTTTCCATATTTGGCCGCACTTCTGACTCATAGCACTCATAGCACCAACACTAATCAATGTTTAGCCGCTGAAGGTTTGTACACTATGCCGAGCCTTTTATGCTCCTCTGCTTCACACGCCTAGATGCGCTAAATTCCTCCAAAAAGAACGATGTTTCCATACTCGACAACTCTTCTAACTCAAAGCACCTAGTAACCCTTCACCACCGAAGATTTGTATAATGCCACAATCCTGGCATTGTCTTCATTTTCAAACACTTGTTTATTATCAACTCCTCCAAACACATGGTTCAACCACAAGAAAGATATTTGAAAACTATTCACGGCTCAATCTCCAAAACACTGTTCGAACTCAATTGAGATTTGTGGTCGATATTAATATTACCTGTGATTCGCTTTCAGTTTTCCGCAATGTGTTTAAATTTCACTCCAACACTTCTATAGGGAGTAGAGTGCAGAGCTGCATCCAAGGTATTCCCAACTTGTTACCACAACCATTTTCCATCCTCGCTGATGATGCACAGGAGTAGGTGCCTACCCTCTTCTCAGAGATCTGACTATGTGGTGCTCCAAATGGAGTTCCAGATGATCTGAGGCCTACAAGATAAGGAGGGAAATTGAAATTGAAATAACGCCCGCCCATTAGAAAAGGAGGAAAATTGAAATTGAAATAACCCCCGCCCATTAGAAAAGGAGGAAAATTTAAATTTGAATGGAAAATTTAAATTTGAAATAACACGGACATTTACCATGCTGCAATTAACGCGGACCCATACATCCATCTACCATGTTGTAATTTGGAGGTGACATGCAGTAAATAACCTACCTCAACTCCCTTACGACATCCTGACGACAGAGGTGGCACGGATTAAGTGCAGGCTGGAAAGAAAACAGAAACGAAAATGGTGGACGACGTAGGAGGGGAGGTCTTTGCCGGAATGAGGCGCAGACATTGAAGATGTCGGAGGTCGTCGGAGGTGCGAACGTCGAGGGCCGGAGTAAGGACACTCGGGAGGGAGGATTGCTCCCAAGTTAGCCTACTCCAATAAAAATAGAAACCTTATCCAATCAAGGCACAACGCTTTGTGGACAAAAAGAGAGGAAACGACAAGCTGACGTACGGTTTGCTTGATCTTATGGAGGATTCATTGAATATTTTT
Organism: Picea mariana; assembly: GCA_032191745.1. Taxonomy (NCBI): domain Eukaryota; kingdom Viridiplantae; phylum Streptophyta; class Pinopsida; order Pinales; family Pinaceae; genus Picea; species Picea mariana. Next base: position 74,514 of record JASDQU011030094.1, on the reverse strand, counting down.
CTTCATTGAATCTTCTTGGTTCACGTAATCATTGAATATTAACAATTCTTATTTTATGGATATGGATAAGTGATTTCTACATCCCAATATCAATACGAGGGAGATGTTAATTCCTCATGTTTTTAATATGGAGTTGAGACCAATTTTTATAATTCAGAGAGAGTAGGTGACGGACGATGGAGGCAGAAAGTGCACCTTGAGATCCTTGGTTTTCACACACACGAGTAGGTTCAGGATCTCTATTAGAGGGATGGGGAAAGGGTTTTAGAAAGGTTGGTTGTTCGTGCAACACAGATGGGTCCAGGTCAGGCCCAAATAGGAGGAAGGGTCGCAAGGGGTAGACAGAAAGTCCTTCAAAGAACCTGTCAAAGGGTCCCGCACTAAACAAGGAGAGGATGTCAAGATGGGTGGGGTCTGCAATGGTCAATTGGATACTCAGACCAAGGACAAGAAAGAGACAAATCAGAACAGTAAGAAAAAACAATTGCAAAATGGTTGTTTGGCCAAGACAAGTGAAAACCCCAAGCACGAGGTCACCTCGGTAGGAATTGGGAATTATATTCAATGGATGAGGGATCATGCCTTAATAAGGAAAATTATGGGGATCTAGCCATCAGAGAAAGCTTTACAATTGTGGATCAAGTCTAGATGGAAGGTGAAAGGACAAATAAATCTTCCGCTCGGGTCAAAAGGGTTTTTCACATCATTTTTCTTGGAACCCGATGAGAGAAACAAAGTGTTGGAGGAAGGCCCCTATTTCTTCAACTCAACGGGGTTGCATATGAGATTTTGGATTGAGAGGTTTTCTCCTAAGAAGGAAGACTTTATATCGGCCCCAATCTAGATCAGGATGTACTCCTTGCCTAGGGAGTTATGGGATCCTCAAATCCTAGAGGGTATCGACCACACTATAGGATCCTTTGTCAAAATTTTAGAAGTTACAAAGGCGATAAAATATATATCCTACACTAGAATCTATGTTTATATGAATTTTGCAGGTGCCCTCCCTGATTCGATAGTAGTGTCTTACCAGGATGAATAATGGACTCAATCCTTAGATTATTAGCATATACTCTTTCGATGCAGGAAGTTCCATGTCCATGGCCATCTCTTCATAGATTTCTTGCTAAATGTTCCTAACCCATTAAATAAACAAAAATAAGAGACGAACCCGGAAGGATTTACTAATATGCCACACAAAAGAAAGGTTGGTCACCACCCTATGAAACAACTAGTTGGAGACATGCCCAAGAACCCAGCCAATAGCTTTCAGATCCTAGAAGGTGATCCTAGAGAAAACCCTAGAGAAGAACTAAAGAAACAAAAGGATGAAACTAAGAAAGGCACGAAAATAGGGGATGACTTATCCAATAGACGTACAAAAAACGTTGAATCATGGAAGGAAGAGAAAGTAGGGAATGAAGTGGAGATGAAGGAAACATAATGCTCGGGATTGGACACTAAGGAGGAATATGAAACGAACATGACCCATGATATGGATCTCAAGGAAATAACAGTGGATTTGTCAACTCTTCAAGAGGCCCATGGAGATTAGAAGATCAACAATCTCACAATATCCCAATTAAGGAAGTTGTAGAGAGATATGATCAAAGGAAAAGCGATAGGAAATAGTGAAGGGAGAAAATAAACAACTTTATGGAATATGGGAATCAAGACCAACCGCCTTAATACTCAGAAGAAGACCCTCAATGAAGAGAAAAATAAGGGAAAGAAACCCCATAGACAAAAAATATAAGAGACAGGGGCCCTAATGGTCGATTTTGGACAAGTTGTCTATCTCCCGAATTACTATTTCCCCTCCCAACAAAATTGTTGAATATGAAGATTAAATCATGGAATATAAGAGGTATAAATGCCCTTTCAAAAAAAGGAATTTTAAATCATCTCTCACAAGAAGGAATATATAGTTATGATGCAAAAAACAAAGTGTGATGCAAAAAACATAAAAATAATTACTCAGAAAATTTGTCCAGGTTGTGAAGCAAAATGGATTGAGGCTAAAGGTGCCTCAGAAGGGATTTCCACCCTCTAGGATCCAAAACACATGGACATGGAGGATTCTGGAGCCAGAAATAGGTTACTCACCTCAAAATATAAGATCAAATGTACAAGGGAAGAAGGTTATGTTACGAATGCTTATGGCCCGCAATCCCGGAGTCTCAAGAGGAGATACCTAGACGAAATAAACTCGTTAGGATCCAACCTGCAACACCAAATATGGATATTAAGGGGATACTTCAACATGATCAAGAACCTTTTGGAAAAGAAAGGGGGTATCTGAAGGCTCAACCTTGAGAATGTTGCATTTGGAGAACTCATAGAAAATATTAGATTAGTTGATGTATCCACAAGGAGTGGCCTATTCACCCATAACAATAAAAGGGGAAACAATCATAGGATTGTCATTTGTCTTTATAGGTTCTTGATCTCAGAATCTTGCTTATAGTCTAAGAAGGCCCTATCAGCCGACGTTCTCCCATACTATGGATCGGACCACTAGCCCATAGTACTAGAGTGGCAACAAGTTTGGAAGCAAGGGCCGATTATGGTTTGCTTTGATAAATTATCGCTAGATCATCCAAACTTCCTCTCAAATCTAGATGTCTGGTGGAGGGGCCCAAAAGGTCTTCATGGAACAAAAAGTTTCCAGTTCCAACCAAGATTCAAGTGTAGCACACCTATTCTACTACCAAGGTTTAATTGCTCTTAAAGGAAGACTATAACACCACTTTGTACATAACTCATACAGGTATTAAATAATCCATATGCATTTAAGGAAATAAATACATTTAATCTCGGAGTAAGCATGAGAATTATTACTAACATAAATAATCCATGGCAACAACATTAATCCAAATGCACAGCAGAATACATGATAATTACAATACACAGAGATATAAATCATAATTAAGGCATCATCTGGTACTTATATTTGAAACATTGGCAGTTCCACCAACCAAGTGCAGGCCTTCCACAAACCTCCCAGCCTTAAACCGCACTACTCATCAAGCTCAGCAGTGGGTCACCCCCGAGCTAGGACTAAGCTCCACCCCAAGGCAAGGAATCCTAGGCTAGGTTGAGGTTACAGGGGAAACAACACATAGCCACAAGGAAGGGATTCTCTCCCAGGAACCACCCACACTCACTGCCCACAGACCCTCATTCCCCACATGCCTATTCCACCCCAGGATTATACACCTTCTCTATCACCTGGAGAGTCCTTCAGCTGCTAACTTCCCTTGCCTTGGGTTACAGCAACAGACCAGACCGGATGTCTCCAGGCTCTGTGGCAGCTACAGGGTTCCTTCCAGGAGTCATCTCCTTCCTCCGCGCACTCTCTCACCTAGAGAAAATTGCCCATAGGCCAACAACCTGTTCCTCCAACCTAAATCACCTCTCTCACCTGGAGAGAGTGTTGTACAACAGGCCAACAAGAACCCCACGCAGTCCAGCACTACGTGGCCACAAAACCAATCAGGGAAAATAGACACAGGCTTTCTAACTGGTTCAACAATGGAAATTCACTTCTTATTTCTCAATCTGACAACACGGGATAGACTCACCCTCGGGTTCTCAGGGACACATGACAAATGATCCATGCAGGGGTCAACATAGGTTTGAACTGTTCAGACAGAGGATGTACTTAGAACAAACACAGGCTTCCCGAAGTCAACACAGGTTTCTTCGGAATCACACAGGTTTTATTTCAGAGGTTGGGTCAATCGTACCGTTCGCCAGTTCCATACATGGTTGGGCAGTAGGGGAAAATGGAGGAGAACCCCCTCTCGTGGCTCATCTCAGCCATTTTATTTGCATGGGTCGGGGTTGACACTTGTCACCCTGGAAACTGGATGCATTTACCTAGCATGCATTACATTCCTCATGGTTAGGAGCTTAGGATAAAACATAAATGGCACATATTCTTTTGGAATAATAATAAAATATTATTCCCAGGCTTAAGCCCCCTAGGCTAAGCACTTAGCCCCTTTTCTCACCTTCCAGCCCCTAATTCCTTGCCCTCTCTATGGATGCTTAGTCCCCCTTCACTCATTCATCGTGGTCGGTTTGCACCTGGCGGTGTTTACAAATTTTTTATTAATTGTTCTGCATGATTACATATACAACAGCAAGCTCCTGGCCTTCAACACTTAGGCTTGCTGGCCTAACAAACACATAAGCCACCAACTTATAAAAACTTGGCTCACCAGCCTATAAAACATAATTACAATTCCTTTCAGAACATGGTTTACAATGGGGCTCGTCCTTGGGGACACTACAATCCCCCTCTCCTTATTTTTGCACTGTCCTTAGTGCAACTTACACTGTCTCTGCAAGATTTTCAAAATTTTCAAAAATATGCGGGTACTCTGCCCACATAACCTCTTCATGCTCCCATGTCGCATCCTCAGGACCGTATCAGGTCCACTGGACCTTTACAATCTCTATGGCTCGATTCCAGAGCTGTTTTCTTTTCCTGTCCAATATGTGCACAGGATGCACTTGTAGGACACCTTCTGGTTCCACCTGAATCACATTCCAATTGATAACATGATTAGCATCAGGTACATATTTCTTAAGAAGTGAAACATGAAACACATTATGTACAGTCATAGATGCAGGGAATTCAAGCATGTATGCAACTGGCCCAATCCTTTCCAAGATATCAAATGGCCCACAAAATCTTGCTTTCAATTTGGCGCAGCTTCCCAACTTCAGGGAACTCCTGTTAGTTTTCACTTTCAGGAAACCATGGTCACCCACTTTGAATTCTTTGTGGGTTCTGTTACTATCAGCGTAACTTTTCTGCCTATCCTGGGCAGCTTTTAGATTATGTTTAATTCTTATCATTTGGTCTTCCATCTCTTTGAGCAGCTCAGGCCCAACTACTGCTCTGTCAGCTGGATTATCCCAGCTCACTGGAGTGTTGCACTTTATTTCATAAAGTGCTTCAAATGGGCTCATCTTCAACGATGCATGATACCCATTATTGTAGGCGGATTCTACCAAATGCAGGTAGTCTTTCCACCTTGATGGTTTATCCATCACATACATTCTCAGTATGTCTTCTATTACCCTGTTCACCCTCTCTGTCTGACCATCAGACTCAGGATGATACATTGTACTAAAGTTTAGATTCGTTCTGAATCCTTTGAACAGTCCTTTCCAAAAATTTGAAGTGAATTTCGGGTCCTTATCAGACACAATTGTCTTATGAATTCCGTGCAAGCGTGCAACTTCTTTTAAAAAGATATCAGCAACATTAGCTACCTTGTGGGTGGTTTTTAGTGGAATAAAATGGGCGACTTTAGTAAGCTTGTCCACCACCACCATGACTGAATCATTCTGCTTGCTTGTTCTAGGTAGTCCGGTGATAAAATCCATTGTCACCACTTCCCATTTCCGCTCAGGAATGGGTAAAGGATGCATCAACCCTGCTGGGTGCCTATGCTTAGCCTTAACCTTTTGGCACTCCATACATCTGGTAATGTATTTAGTTATTTCTTTCTTCAAAACCGGCCAAAAATAATGGCTTTTGACTGCTGCCACAGTCTTATGATATCCAGGATGTCCAACATAAGTCACGTTATGCATCTCCTTTAGAATTGCCATCTTCAATTCTCGGACATTGGGTACATACACTTTGTTTTTATATATAAGTAAGCCATCAGCTCCTAAGGTGTAACTTTCCGTGGTCTATGGTCTCTCACGCTAATGTAGCTTTGCTACAAGACCTCTGTACTACAAATCAGTATTTGCAGCTTCCAAAATTCTATCTTTCATCTCCATCCTGTACATGCTAATGGTTGTAGCATGTAATTCGTGCACTTTTCTGCTGAGTGCATCAGCCACCTTATTCTCTTTCCCTTTAATATGCTTGATATCAAAGTCATATTCGCACAGAATCTCCAGCCATCTGATTTGCCTGGCATTTAAAGTCGGCTGATCAAATAAATACTTCAGATCGTTATGGTCTATTCTCAACTCGAATCTCTTGCCCATGAGGTAATGTCTCCATTTCCTCAAGGCGTGGACGATTGCTACCAGCTCTAAATCATGACTGGCATAATTTCTCTCATACTCCTTCAACTTTCGAGAATCATAACAAACTACAAATCCCTCTTGGCTGAGAACTCCTCCCAAACCTTCCTTACACGCATCTGTTCACACTATGTAATCCTTATTTGGATATGCAATCTTCAGGATTGGAGCACTGGTTAGCAGCTACTTCAATCTCTAGAAGCTTCTCTCACATTCTTCAGTCCACTGGAACTTCTTCTCCTTGCTTTGCAAGGAAGTGATAGAATGAGCTATCTTTGAGAATCCGGCTATAAACCTTCTGTAGTAGCCTGCCAGACCCATAAAATATCTAACTTCTGCCACATTCCTTGACACTGGAAATTCTCGAATGGCCTCTACCTTTTCAGGATCCATAGCGATCCCTTCTTCAGATATAATGTGTCCCAAGTAATGAATCTACCTTTGATAAAATGAGCACTTGCTCAGTTTTGCGTACAACTGGTGTTCTCTCAACACCTACAGCACCATTCTCAGGTGTTTCCCATGTTCTTCCTCTATCTTGGAATACACCAAGATATCGTCCAGGAAGACTATGACAAACTTGTCCAAATAATATCTGAACACTCCATTCATTAAGCACATGAAAACAGCAGGTGCGTTGGACAGCCCAAACGGCACCACCGTGAACTCATAATGATTGTACCTTATTCTAAAGGCGGTCTTGCTAATGTCCTCATCCTTTATTCTCACTTGGTGATATCCTGATCGGAGATCTATTTTTGAAAATATTTTCACATCCTTCAACTTATCAAAAAGATCATCGATCCTTGGCAGAGGATACTTGTTCTTGACAGTTACCTTATTCAACTGCCGGAAATCAATGCACAACCTCAACGTCCCATCTTTCTTCTTCACGAATAGGACCGGGGCACCCCACGGTGACACAATAGGGCGAATGTATCCCTTCTTTAGTATCTCTTCGAGCTGCAATTGCAACTCTTTCAGCTCTGGTGTACTCATTCTATAAGGAGCCTTCGAAACTGGAGCTGCTCCAGGCATCAAATTTATAGAAAAATCAATGTCCCTCTTCGGAGGTCATCCAGGTACCTCCTGAAATACATATTGGAACTCTTTGAGTACCTCGTGGTCTTCCAGATTCGAGAATACATCTCGGGATGCTTCTTCCACCCGAGATGCAAATAATTGACAGCCTTTCCGGTAACATTTCGTCAGCTGCATGGCTGAGATTTCCCTAACAGCCATGGCTCTGG
>JASDQU011030094.1:8991-26375 GCA_032191745.1 Picea mariana | reverse complement strand
GTGAGGTTTCACTTTGTTAACTAATATTTTATATGTTTATTTTTAAAATGATTTTTAAAATTATGAAAAATAAAGATAATATATTGTATCTAAGTCTATTAAGGTATATATACCCTACCCCCTATGGATTTGAACTTGTGACATCTTAAGAGGAAACACATGTTCTTAACCATTAAACCCACTCAAACTGTATGAAATTAAATATATTCTTTAATATCTCATAAATACACATATTATATCACAAATTTGAAAACTTCAATACATAAACACATTTAATCATTTTTAATTTATAAATGCATTCATGTGATTTGTAAAACAAACACTTAATAATTTAAAACTGTAAACCACTGAAAATTCTAATAAAATTTCAAATTTATTAACCAATAAAATTTTATAACCTTAATTTATATATCAAAAATAAAACTTTTGAACATTAGGTTAGATTAGGTTATTTAGAATTTTTTTAAAAGTCTGTTCTCATCTCTTATAAGCTTGTTCGACTTACACGTGACAGGTAGTTCTGCATAAACTAAGTTTTGGGCTTTTCATAAATTTTAAAATTAATATTGGTATTGTTTTATATATATATATATATATATATATATATAATAATAATAAAACAATAAATGYTTTTAATGTCATGTGGAAACTGTACCATGCTACCGTGATGTCATGCGCCCCACCGCACTGCTCTCTCTCWCAGTCTGTCGGCCCTCAATAAATAGCTAATTGGTTTTTCAATGACGGTTAAATTTAAATCTAAACACCCATGCCACTTAATTTTTTATTTTAATTCACACTTTTTCACAGCTGGCCATCTAATTTTCTACTAATAGTATTATATGGTTTTCTTTGTCGTTGATGAATGGTTCCTTCTTGAACAAGCAAACTCGCTTGTTTTTTTTAATTCTATCATCTAATTTTTTAATTTAAACATATGCTATAATATCTAGGAAATGCACTTTTTTTTTTAAGAGGTTTGGTTATATTTTAATTTGTTTTAGTTATATGTATTTGTATAAGAATTATTTTATTAAGTTGAAAGGTGTATATCTATTGATCATGGGCACATTTAATAGGTTTTTAGTGTTTAATAGTTTTGTATGGACAAGATTAAATATTGATGGAATATTCTTAGTAGTTCCAATAAATCAATGGTTGTGATTTCAACCACTAACTTCCTCACTATTATAAAGACATCACTTTACATATTTATTTTTTACTTTTACTTAATCATATTTAAAATTTACTATGGTGGCTCGCTGATTGTCACATATGAGTGATTAGGGTTTTATTTTCTAGGCTAACCTAAACCTTTGGCCTTCACCAGCCACGTTCTCGGCACACTGCCTCCTTCCAACCAACTCCTTCCCACTCCTTCCATCCACCTCTTGGCAGTTTCTCTTTCACGATTTAAGTTTTGCAAGCCGTCCTTTCGGTGTTCACTAGCGACGAACTTGTGACTGTGCTAAATTTAATTATGTCTATATGAAGTTCTTTTTGACGTTTAAAATACACCTTTTTTTGAGAGTTTTCTTTTTTTAATTTGTTTTAGTTATATGGATTTGCAAGAGAACTATTTTATTTTAGTTATATCTATCTGAGGTACTTTTGGATGTTTGAATCAGCTTTTAACAAAAGGCCAAACTATTCTGCTCCATTGTGCAACCATTGTCATTAATTTTGTTATTATTGAAAAATAAAATAATTTTAATATATAAAGAAAATTCAAGATGAATTAAAAAAAAAAAAACTAATGGTTGTAGATTTAATAACAATAAATATTTTAACAATTAATAAAAGTTGAAAAAAAAATAATTAAATGAAATAAGAGAGGAATATGAATAATAGGGAATAAGAGGATAATGATGTTTAGACTTTTCATTATTTTATTTGTGTTTATATCTTCTTATTTCATTTTTGTTTAACTTTAGTGTGGTAATGATTCAACCGACACTAATACCCTAGATTGAATTTGTACCTAGAATTGTAGCTTAAAAGGCTCTCGCTGATGGTAAGCTCAGTTTCATAAATGTTAAGGTTTCAAGGATTGTCCACCGAAAGATATGAGGATTCCAAAGCTACAACACTGTAATCACCGTCTTATTTTCGAATAATCTGTGCTAGTAAGCCTATTTTCCTTACCGACATTCTTTCAGAGAAAGAATACTCAAAATTTTTGCTGTGTGTCGGATGCTTGAATTTTCATATATGTAGAACTTGTTCGATACGCTGATCTCCATAGAAAGTGTTTTGTTCTGTTCATTCTTGCTCCGTTTTTGGGCCGACTATGGATGCCTTTTTGGTATGCATTTCAGTGAAAAGGGGTAGTCAAAGGCGTGCGGTTGGTGGTAGCTGACGAAGACTGAGCGAGCAATACCCATTTGCACATGCTATCATGTTGAAGGACGTGTGGCTTTGCAATGTAATAAAAAAATTATTCGGCCATGAATTTTTAACAACTAGCATCAGGTGGGTTTCGTTACCGGGGGACGATTGATGGATTTTGAATTGTTAAATTGCAATTTGAAAACTAACATCAGGTGGGTTTCGTTACCAGGGGATGATTGATGGATTTTGAATTGTTAAATTGCAATTTGAAAAATAAATTGATTTTTTTTGCTAAATTTAGTTAGCACTGAGATTTATAAACCACTTCATAGTTTCTTCCAATAGAATTTTTATTAGATTCAAAGGAGATTATAAAACAAACAAAAAATTTAAAAATTGTATTCATTAATATAATATAGGTGTTAATGTGTTAGAAATAACATATGTTTGGAGTTGTGTTTATGTCATACAATACTTGCGCTCTTCCCAACCAAGGCTCTTGACACAATGCATAAAAGGGGTGAGAGGTAATGCGTTGAAGTATGTCACATGCCTCAATGGTTTGGATTGCATTACTATTGAACTTCCATCTTGCTTGAGCATTTTAATATTGGAAACTTATAAGAATCACTACCAATTTATCTTTTGTTTATCATGGCCGAAGAATTTCTCCACCAAACTTCACCTTCCTCCTTTGACGCTGCCACCACCCCAAGCCGAATCTGACAGAAGGGTTTGGAAAACTCGGAATCCCCAAAATTTATGCCCATACAATTGCAACCCATGCCACCACTGCGGCCCTCACCTCCGTCCTTTGACACTGTTTGGTCTTTTCGATGGATTGAAGAGGATCTTTTTGCAGGTTTATGCCTTTTTCATGGAAACCCCTTCTCATTTCTCCTTTGTTCAACAAAATGGTGCAGTTTTTAAAGCTTTGGAAGCAGGCATTTGAGTTTGGTCTCATGGGCCTCGATAACTCATTTTGATATGTCTAAGTTCTTTATATTTAAAAAAGACTATTTCATTTTGAAAAATTACTATTGTGTTCTAACCCTTGTTGACATTGTGGTCGATTCGTTTTTATGTGCAACACACTACTTCTTTCCAAACATTTTCATTGTGTTTTGATCCTTGTTGCGTCTACAAGCAACTCCTTTACAGGTGCGTAGTTTCTCATTACACAAAGTGGCCTACTGTCACATAATTGTTATTTTGTTATTATCCTCACTCATGTTAGGTCCAAATATGAAAATAGGTTTTCTTTGAAATACAATTCTGTTGTTTGAACCTTCTGCCTCCTGAAAAGGAGGATATGTTAATGACAATACCATATACTTTTCTTTGGTCCTAAATCAATAACAATTTACATGATACCTGCACATGTCCCTTTAGGGTGAATTCCAAAAACAAATTCAGTTCCCACCAGCAATATCAAAAAACTCTAAAACTTTATTAACATACCTAATCCAAGGATTGAACTCTTTTATGGTACATTCACTATTGAACTCCAAAAATCTAAGCTATTGGAGTTGCTTATAATTTTTTACTCACCTCCATTCATTTACATCATCCTTGGATTCTTCTAGACTTTCAAGTTCATTTCATCCTATGTCAATGGGACAAATTCTCTTATTCTGAACCTGCATCATATTTAACATCAATAGCTGAGCTTTCACATACTCTAAATTTTTGAAATTGGTAGTTGTCTCAAAATCCATGCTTCAACTCCTATAACATCCGTGAAACATTTAAAAACTCCTTCTACCATTGTAATTTATTAGAATTTTAAATATTCAATATAAAATATAAGAAGAAGTCTGTAATTTATTGTAATTTTAAATATAAAATTTAAATATTTTAGTGTTTTTAAAATAAAACTAGAAATCCTTCTACATCCAACTACAATACTTTTATTCATTTGTATCCATAGTGATTGTTATTTTCATATTTTTTGTATCCATAATGGCTGTTATGTTAAGTTTATGGAAAAATGGAATTCAAATTTAAAAGTTGTATATTTATTTTTTTCTAAACCAAAATGTTTTCTCAACCTAATATTCTAACGAGCTAATAATATTGAAGTATATTATCTCTAAGTAACCATTAAAAGATGTACACCACTATTATCACAACTTTTTTATTTAGTTGATTTTATAGTGTGCATTTGTTTAATTAATCGTTGGAAAATGTATTGAGATATAAATTGCCTTCTATTTTATTTAATTGTCATAAAAACATATATAGACATATATTACTCAGTCTTTTTCGGCATTTCCTTTCCCCGATTTTAGGGTATGCTAGTTATTATTATTTTTAATTTATTATGTTGAAGGCATATTTTAGTGTTAGGTTTTGTAAAAAACCATTTTTTTTTGTCTTTTCACAATAAAACCGTCTACACACAAATCACAAGATAGATGCCATGTAATCTACCACGTTGATACTGAACTGGCAGATGGAATCGAACCTAGTGGCCCCACCTACTCGCCCTCCCTCCCTCCTTGAAGTTTCCTTTACTGGAGATCTCGTTCTGATATGCCCCCTCTGACAGCAGGTCACGACACGTATAGCTTCATCAGCCATCACCAACGTACATTAATAGCACGCTGAGATGACTCTACATTTGGAAGTGTTGACTAAACCCTAATAATTTATTGCCAAATCCTTCTGCCATGGTTCTCCGATCCTGTCAACTTCCCCACCTACCCGACAACATAACATGCCGGGTTCGGGCATGTAAATTGAAATCTTTCTTGACGCTGCACAGGACGAGATGGGTCACGGCCAGCGATCAAAATTTAACACGTCACAGCCCGTCAGAGGGGGTCTAGCACGTCTCAGAAGGGTTATTAAATAATTCAACGTAAAAATAAAAAATTAATTTCAATTTTTAAAAATCATTTCGGAAATGTTAAAAAAAACTTAAAATTTCCTAGGAAGGGTAATATTTTAATTTGCCAGTCATTAAAATTTGGAAAGGAAAGGTATTAATGACAAGAACTGGTTGATGGTCTCTAACCAAGTGAAGGTGGATAGGCCCTTTTTCCTAGGCCCTAACCAATACACTAACTCATATAGGCTATTAGGCAGGCCGAACCAAAGCAAGTCAGTCATTAAAATTTGCAGGTTACGGTTTACCAATTAAAAATTTGCAGGTTATAGTTTACCAATTAACACTCCACTCACATTAAAATTTGCTGGTTACCAATTAACACTCCACTTAGCACTGGTCAGTGGTGTACAATGTACACTGTATATAGGAAGATAAATGTTGCTTCGTGCGAAATTGCGGTAACATTGATGTTTGAACAAGTTCCCTTCGAGAATCGAACTGTAACACTGGTGTTTTTTGAATTTTCCGGAGAAGCTGGTTATGGAGGAAGAAAGAACTGTCAAGTTCACATTACTAGCCTTGCCCGCTGATGTTGTCTGCGACCTCCTGTCAATTGGGGTAAGGATTCAGGAACCTGAAAACTTTACTTTATTTACTACTATATATGCATATACATTCTTCAAGCTTTTGCAACTGCTAACAAATTAAGCAGTTTCTCTAAGTCTGATATACAACCAAAAAAGTTTTTGAAATAATGTATAATCACTGTAGTAGTTTCATGCCTTGGAAGCTCTTAGTTTTGTTGTTAGCACTATAGAGGTATTGGGTAGCTATCCAAGGTTTTTCTCTGGCTAGTAGTCGCAAGTTGCAACCAACTAATGCATTATGATGGAAACTGATACCAATACACACCAATAAACCCCAATTCCAGCCAGAGAGCTCGACTGACCGAAATAACCGGACAGAGACAGAGTGAAATAACTTGATGGAACAGACAGAAGAGATAGGAAGGTTGACGGGTCAGATTACTAGCGATGTCAGTCAAAAACCCCATGAAGGAAGGATTGAGAGGAGATTGTTTACCACAACATAGACATATGAGAAGACTATGAAGGTCCAGTAGCGACCCCAGTGACTGTCAGCAATGTGAGCTCTCAATATGGGCATTATCCTCATCGTACCGATCCAATTGGTGACATTTCTGGAAGCAGAAACAGTGCCCTCGTGCAGCTTGGTTGTGAGATAAATCACTAAATTATCCCAAATCCCGCCAAATGCCAATCGTTCACAAAACAAGTAACCTATTGATTAAAAATAACGTTCCAAATCGTAGTCCAACGACCATTCTCTTCACACAGTCAACTGTCCATGGGACTTTAAAATATACAGAACACGAAGCCAGGCCTGCATAGACACAGGCTAATCAAAAACTAAATATTTTCACTCGGTACCGTAAACGCAATTCAATAGTTCTACGGTACAATTCAGTGACTATCCCAATATGCCCATTTATTTGATTCATAGTTCTACTTGGCACAATAGAAAGACAAGAATTACCCTGGAATAAGAATGTTTGAAAGCGGAGAGAAATTCATTCACCATTTCAAAACAGGGCCATTTTCAATCTAGGGTAATGATTATCTACGTACATCCAACTTTCAAGAGCAAAACAAGCTGAATAGGCCGATACAAGCTCATCCTGCCTATTATATACACATTTGCAGGCATGACATTCTTATAACACCCGAAGATTACTAAGTCGTTGGGGTGCTAGGATTCAGGTATCCTTTCAAGTACATATATCTCTGATCTAATCTCTGAATAGAAGAAGAACATAGTATTACCGGGGAAGAAAATAGTATTAATAGAGCTTTTGTGAGAGGCAGACCCTTTGGCTGAGTGCATTAATGAGACCACTCTTCACCACCGCTAATCAGGCCAGTGCGAGTGGGATTCCACTCCAAATCTATGAGAGAATATACCTTGCATTCAAGGCCGAGTTTGCCCAATTTGCGGTAAAAATTAATAACTTTGGGCCATTTCCAATTTTTATTACCCCTTTCTCAAGCACTAGTATTTTTAAAGGCATAATTTGGGACAAATATGTTCTTGACTGCAGAGATGCCCCTAGATCTGTGATTTCTTAGCGGCCAAAAGATGTAAATTAAAACATTAAAAAACACAGCTTTAGCGAATCCATTACCCTGGAGTGCTACCAACTATATTTGCGGGTTTTCAAAGTGGCCTCTCTGATCGAAATTCATTGTTCCCACCCCATCACCGACCACATCCAGGGACCTTTGTTTGTGGGGCCAGCCTCCAGCGATGCTCTTCTAGCGATCTAAGATGTGAAGCAGGAACACTTAAGATATGTAGAACGAGAAGATATGCAGAACGAGAGATGAAGATATGCAGAATGAGAGTTTAAGATATATTTATAGCTTTCTTCTTTATCTCAACCCTTTTAGCCAAATTAGACGTCTAAATTGACAGAACCCTAAGCTTCTTCAAAAACACAAACTATTATCACATTTTCCAAAACAACGCAATCATAACACACCTCCACACTCATAAACAACAAACTATTTAAATAAATATGTCAGATTTCACAAATGCTACATTTTTTTACCATTACAGAGATCTTCGAAAACCATTACAGAGATCTTCAACCAGTTTTCGAGCTTGTTCGACTAAACTCGACCTTCCACAATACAAATTCAAATTTATCAGTCTAGGCCACTTTTATGCTAAATTCTCACAAGATTAGCTCTCGACTGCTACAAATTTCACGTCTTTGGACATAGCTTTTAAGAATTCAAAATGGTCATCTCAAATTTTCCAGTTTAAAACTTTGTACCGGGCCATTTTTGAAGATTTTAGTGTCAAATTTTGTACCGGGCCATTCTTGAAGATTTTAGGGTCAAATTTTAGTCGTGGGAGTGTGAACAATGTTAACTTTTTAGACCCCAACCCAGTTTCAGTCTTGCTGATTTTTCAGCCAATGTTAAATGCCGAAACTCTAGTTTCAACACAGTTTCAGCATAAAAAAAACTGAGCAGAAAATAAACTTTAGACCTGAAACATGAGGATTCTAAACATCATTTTCAATGCAGAAATAAAATATCAGCAGCATATAAAAACTCAGAAAATTATATTTTATTTCTGCGTTGAACATCGTTTTTAACGCAGAAATAAAATATAATTTTCTGAGTTTTTATATGCTACTGATATTTTATTTCTGCGTTGAAAATGATGTTCAGAATCCTCATGTTTCAGTTCTGAAGTTTATTTTCTGCTAAGTTTTTTTTATACTGAAACTGGAGTTTTGGCATTTAACATTGGCTGAAAAATCAGCGAGACTGAAACTGGGTTGGGGTCTGAAAAGTTAACATTGTTCACACTCCCACGACTACAGAAAATAGTAATCTCCGTGATCACAACAAAACAGAAGTTTATTTTCTGCTAAGCTTTTTTTATGCTGAAACTGTGCTGAAACTGGAGTTTCGGCATTTAACATTGGCTGAAAAATCAACGAGACTGAAACTAGGTTGGAGTCTGAAAAGTTAACGTTGTTCACACTCCCACGACTACAGAAAACAGTAATCTCTGTGATAGCAACAAAACAAAAGTAGTTGTTGAATCTCTTCAACGCTTTAATTGTCAATGACACCGTACACCGTCCTTAGCTGCTCTCCTTTACCTTCGGAAGCTTCCAGCGTCCTAACTCAATGTACAGGAGGTCGTTCCATCCAATTCGTCTCATAGCAAAGAATTTGGTCATGGTCAAGTATTATTGGTAAGGAAAACCTAGAATTAGGTTAAATGTTATTGGTAAAGTTTACCTGATCCAGTTACAGTTTGGTCAAATGTTATTTGTAAATTTTTCTTTGATTCAGTTGGAGTTTGGATGCTAAAGTTTTCTTTGATTTGATTGGAGTTTTGAATTTTTTAAACCTTAAGACAAAGATATATTATTGGTAAAAGGTGATATAACCTTTTTGGGGTTATGCTGGTTTAAGGACATGAGTTGGGGATAGATGAAATATGATGGATAAAAACACTCAAGTATAACTTTGTTTTGGGGACAAAATGTATTATTTCAGTTTTAAAAGAATTAATACAATTTACAAATTTTGTTTCTCTATGAATTTACATTTTCAAATTTGACTAAATATCTATTTGTTGTTGTTATAATTGTAATATTTTCCAACTAGTTAGCCATTTAGCTTGTACTAATTATTTTATTAGAAATAAATTTGATTAAAAATGTAATATTTTATTTAACACATTTTTTTATGAATTGTGAACTTAATTTATTATTGTCAATAGAAATGAAATTTTTCTACGAACTTTTGATTCTAGAAGGGTTGCATGATTATATACCCTTCTCACAGAAATTAGAACCTGCCCTTCAAATTTGATCACTGGTCACGGCCATCATCTTCCTCGGATTCAATAAAAATGCAATCAGAAAATCCGGGTTCTCATTAATAATGGCTTCTAGAGTGGCATGGCGGAAACAACCATTTATCACTAACAGACCGTCATTCAGATATCAAAGAAGGTGGAGCTGAATAGGTACATAGCCTCTTTAATGAAGGCCGAAGCTACCAGCCATGCCTCTTTCCTAAATTATACTATTCAAAGTAGTATTATTGTACGAAAGATCCGTTCGTTTCTTATGAATGCAAAACAAAAGCCGAGATCATTATTCAACAAAAATCAAACATAATCATTAAATCATAAACCATAAATTTTCATTACCATTATTTCAAAAAAAAAAAATCATTAATCAACAAAAATCATACCATAAATAACTAACTAATAATATTTAAATAACATACTTTACCTATATTAGTATGGTCTTTGTATCCCAAGAAAATTAGTATGTTTACGCAAATAGGCGTCCCCCTATTGGAATTGCTGGATTAATCATCCTTTTAATTACAAAATTTAATTCGATGGCGAGAAAGTGAAAATGCTGACATATTCCTAGTCTTACATTCAAATGGAACTCTCCTGCATTTATCAATTCATCTGTTTATCATGTTTACTTTTTCACTTTTACAAAACATGATTAAGAATTTATTAGGTCAACTTATCAATTACCACGAATCATGATTTAGTAAATCCAAACAAAATTACTTCAATTTAACATTTACCTCTTTAGTTTTAACATATACCCAACATCAATTTACGTGGCATATCCTTACTTATCTCTTCATGTCAGCTAGGTTTGGCCATCTCTCCCATAGATGTATGGATCACTCGATTGGTGTTTCACATGGACTGGATGCGCGTAGCAATCTCCCATAGATGTATGGATCACATGTGTTATTTTCCACTAACGTTTTATATTTACCTGGACTGGATGCGCATGGAAATGGAGGTCTAGGTCTGGTGTTATTTTGCAGTGGCGTTTCATATTTACCTGGACGTGGATGAGCGTGGAGATGAAGGACCAGGTGTCCTAAGGTTTTATTTTGGATTGTCTTTTTATATGTACCTGGACATGGAGAGCAACCATTTCAGTTTACTTAGCATGCCACGCCACGTGGAGCGCAGCCATTTCAGTTTTACAAACTTTCATAACCCATTTAATATGCGAGGGAGAGGAGTGGATTACACATATTACAGTTGTATTTACCACTAGCACAGCAGCAAAATAGCTGCTGGTAAATGCCGAAAGATTGATAAGATGAAACTAATCCTTAAAAAAATATATTAAATTTTATTATTGATTAACAAATAAAAAATTATAAAAATAAAAATATAACTAAAAAAATAAATAAAGTAAAATTCATTAAAACAAATTTAATCAGTTTAAAAATAAAAATATAATTAAATAGTAAAATTCATTAAAACAAACTCAAGTTGAGATTATCAATAATTTTTTCATTTATAGACAATAACCTCAGGCAATACTCACCTGAAATTTGTAAAGCACCGTGGTTGGAACGTTATTGCCTGTCTTGGCATTCACCTTCAAAAATGATAGCGAAATCATCTGCTGCACCAATAACAAAAACAATAGTGAAATCGTCCATGTTCAGAGATTCGCTGCACCATTGACAAAAAAGATAGTGAAAAAAGATGATCAGATTTGAAAAGCATTTTCAGTGGATAATCAACCAAAACTAAAAACAACATTCAAAAAGATTAATACATACATGCAAATACCAACGTCTTTTACAAATACTAGCACCTTCTATACCTTCTGTAGCCTGTTCAAAGAGATTTATAATCACACATCAAACATGTTCAGAGATCTGCTGCATCAATGACAAAAAAGATAGTGAAAAAAGATGATCAGATTTGAAAGGCATGCCCAATGGATAATCAACTAAAACTAAAAACAACATTCAAAAAGATTAATACATACATGCAAATACCAACATCTTCTACAAATACCAGCGCCTTCTGTAGCTTCTGTAGCCTGTTCAAAAAGATTTATAATCACAGATCAAATCCAAGCAAAAAACTGGCTAAATGGCAACCTAAAGCTTCGAAGTTCCCTGTAAAATATTATCTTTGAACATGTAAATCAAAACACCCACCAGAAGACATGAAACGCCACGATAAACGTGGCATCCAGAGTAATCTCCTCATGTGGCATAAATTGCATTTCACGGTAATTAATGATACCAGGTGGTGTTGGAATTACTCAAACCTATAAATTAATTCGTTTATCTTTCAACATGTAATATAAAACGCCCACCAGTAGAAAGGTTAACCGCCATGATAATCCACGCGCCTGCCCTGGTAAAAAAATGACGGCGCATTGTAAAACACACAGAAGAAACTTCAAGGTAGATACTCACAGTTCATAATCCACGCGGCCACAAGCGGCCATACTCATCCGCCCATGAATAATAATTTTTGTTGTTATTTCTTAATCATTGAACGTGGCAATTTGGTGGTGATCAAGTAATTTTATTATCTTATTTAGTAAATGTGAAAAAGTAATCATATAAACGTACGTCTTTATAAATGAGCGGAACTTAATTTATCAAAATCTCATCCATTGATTAGAGAGGACGACCAAGAATATGCCAGCATCTTCAATTGCCAACCCTAAGATTGAAATTTATGATTAAAAGGTGATTAATTGTGCCCATTGTCAATAGGTATACGCCTTTCTGCGTAATTATACATTTTTGTATCCACACATTTTAATTTTTTTTTTTTTTTTTACCAATGCACTGTTTCATATCCCATGTCTACTAAACATTTATTGTATCAGCCATGTATCCGCCCTTTCACTATTCCACGAGATGTATCCGTCATTTCACTATGCCACGAGAGGCCAGGGAGAGGAGTGAATTAGCCTGTATTTTGTGTTTACCTATAGTAACGTTTCAAAGGCATGTTGAAAATTTATTTCTGCACAGAATTTCATGAAGAGAAGTGGCAATACATATAGGTGACCATTTCTTTCTATTTATCTTATTACATATCAAGAGAGGATACCATTGTTGTTTTCTAACACAATTCTTGTGCAACAACAAAG
Organism: Picea mariana; assembly: GCA_032191745.1. Classification (NCBI taxonomy): domain Eukaryota; kingdom Viridiplantae; phylum Streptophyta; class Pinopsida; order Pinales; family Pinaceae; genus Picea; species Picea mariana. The sequence continues at coordinate 13,701 of JASDQU011030094.1, read as the reverse complement.
GACATAGGAGGTTGATTACGAATTTTGGCTGCAAACACATTGAGGTATATTAATATCTGTTTTCTATGAATTGATGTGCGCCCGCTGGCACTGCATCAGTAAAGGACAAAAGAGGTCGCTGGAAAAGACTGCAAACGGATTGAGGTAGGTTGATATGTATTTTATCTGAAATTGATGTGCCATGTGCTTTTAATTTTAATGGGTATTTAATAATAGATCATGCCCCTTTTTAAATGTGTTTGACCCTTTAATATAAACAATACAAAGAGAACGTTCACAACCAAGAACACTACATTTACACTCAAGAACCTAGATCCCTTTAACCGTGATTAATCACTGTAATCGCCTATTAGAGTTATGTAATCGCCTATTAAATAGTGATTAAACACTGATGAAATTCATCCTCACAACAACCCATCTCCTAAATTACATTAATCTTTTTAATGTATACCCGAGTTCTGAAGAGATCCTCCTGTGATAGCTGACTGCGATGGTGTTGACATGCGTTGTGAACAGTTTTATGCATCGATTTCTATAGTATTTACAAAATATTTGAGTTGTACTAAATATAATTGAATGTTTGTCTACATGTATTTAATGGTGCATACACTACACTGTTGCTCCATTAAGATAAGGTTGATAGACCTGTATTTAATGAACAAACATGGCAGTTTTGGTAAATTTCAAGCCAAAGCTTACCATCGTGTTGAATGGTTATCCACTGTGTTTGATCAAAGCTTACCATGGTGTTGATTCGGCCTATGTGGTTATCCACTGGGTTTGATCATAACTTACAAACGTGCAAACGAAAGGAAGCAAGCGAGAAGGAACCATTCAATTCAACATATCCGGCTGATCAGAAAAAGGAGGGGAGGAGGTCGCCCTGCGCAAGCGGTTTCCTGAACATGTACATTGTCTGTATTCATTTCCAACGCATTTAATGCTTCATTAACCATATTAATAATGCTTCCCAGTGTATATATTTATTTTTAATGCTTTTTTTAAGCACATTAATAATGCTTCCCAGTGGCCACAGATATATGATGGATATTATAATATTCATCGTAAAGACTGACTGCATCATGGAACGAATGTTGCATGTGTCAGTGATAATATATTAATCAACATCTGAGTCCTGAGTCCCGACTCCCGACAAACACAAGGTTGCAAGTTGCGTGGATGTTTTGTTCTTTTCTTCTTTCAAACATTTTAAAATAATGTAATGATATGCTAAAGCAATAATATTAGACTGAATTGAAGGCGGCGGTGAGCAGATATCCTGTGCATTTAATATAGACAACAATTGTTTAACAGTTTAGTAATTCTGCAGTGCGTGACACAACAATAACGATTATTGTAATAATAATCGTTCATCATCATCTTAATAATAATTATTAGGATGAAGATAAATGTAAATCATCCAAATGTAAATCATTGTCAAAGATTGTAATTCTGCTCTTGATCGCCTATAATTCTCTTACAAGATAGACTCGAAAACCATAAATCAATGCATTTTTATCAAACTGTTAAATAATTCAATGCATTTTGAAAACCATAAATCAATGCATTTTGATCAAGCTGTTAAATATCTTCCTGCTCCAACTAGAGGCAGGGAATAATAAACCTGAAAGACTTTTAGATATTCAAGTCATACAATTCAGGAGATTTTTTTTTACAATTCAATATAAAATTCAGTAAAATTTCGTTAGTATAATTAGTTTGGAAGGCAGGGCGATTCAAGTTATGTAATTTGGAGAAGACACTTAAAAAAATCACATGACCTAAAAATTATTAAAGGTTGGTGTGACTAGGCCTCGACCAAGTGAGATATTCACAGAAACAAATATTAACACACCAAAAAAAAAATTCAATACAAAATCCAATAACAACAGCAGAAAAATCCAGAAAAAAAAAGGAAACGCTAGATATTCCAAGGTTGCATTCGGAATTCAATGTTTAAATAACATGCGAACCTAGCTTAAGGAAGCATAGAATTGCGAACATAGTTGTAAGAAAGATAGTTCTTCTTAATATTCTAAAGTAAACCAAATTTAAATTATTGTGCAAATATAGGAAATGACATCTAACATATACACATGCAGTCTTCTACTATCTTTGTAAAATAGTATTAAATGTGCATTTGAATTCATTACAATTGAATTCCCACACAATTGTACTCCAACCAATTACCAAAGAGCAATGTCAATTTACAGTTCCAGATTATATAAGGTTCATATTGAATCACAATCATAGCTCCAGGACCGAGTCTTGCAAATTTTCACTATAGTTCTTGTGCACTTAATTGCTCTATAAATTTTTATCTAATCCCAAATATAGTTGGAACTTAGAATCATCTTGTGGTTCTTCTGTTGGGTAACTTAATGTAGTATATAAACCCAAGAATGATCCTTAATCGATGATACTAATTCTATGAATTTATCAAGCCTCAGCTAAAATCCCAACAAATCAAAAACCCTAATTTCTATAAAATATTTTACAGGCCATAAACGAATGTTAATATTGGTGCAAGGCTTTTATGTAAATATAGTGAAAGGAAATGTTTAGAAGTATGCAAACAAAAGTAGTTCGCAATTTGGTGTAAATTTTTCTGTCCAACTTCAATAGAACTAAATTGTTCAAATTATTATCTGAACAATTAAAATTGCAATATTCATGATTTTTGACTATTAATGAATAGGAGCATTCTGCAATCAGTTTATTTTTATATGTAATGTAATTTTGTTGTTTATTCTTTCATTGTTTCCATGAGATAGTTATATTAGTATTTAGATATTATTATTAATATTAATATTATGTTTACACATTTAAGTTAGAGTTAGAAACAAATCTTAATATTAAAATATTGAAAGAAAAATTATTATTCTTGTTATAAATTTCAATTATGGTTAATAGTTATTAGAGATACTATTATATTGGATTATATTGAGATTAGGGTTAATGTTATTCCTACTAAAATTAAGGTTATCAATTTATTAAAGTTAAAGTTATGTATATTAAGATTTATTTTTTAATAATAAAATAATAATTTAAATAATAATATTTTAACAATACAATGATTAAAAATTTAGATATTATAGTAATAATAATTTAATTAAAAATTTAACATTTTTTAAGCATTGATTAATATTATGTATTATTTTATTTTTTTAAACTTTAATACTTTATTAATGTATATATGTTTTATTAAACTATTAATAATTAATGCTTATTTTATTTTTTAGCAATCTATTTATTTAAATATATTAATTTATACATTATTAATACATTTTACTTTTAAATATTTATTATATTACAAGTTACATTAATTCATTACATTAAAACATTAATATATTAATATTTTATTTATACAGTGCATTAAGGTATTAATTAATTAAGACATTAATGTTTTTTTTATATTTTTAATATATATTTAGTAATTAATTAATTTTTAATCATTACATAATCATTTACTATTATTTAATAATTAAAAGAAAAATTACATAATAATATATTTTTATTTATTTCTTATTAATTAAATAATATGTGTATTTTGAATCCTAGATAATCAATTTAAAAACACTATATTGGAGATTGGTCCTTTTCATTATGTTAAATATTGGTTTTTTATGGTGGACACATTAGTGATAGAGACTACCTCGAAGTGGTTGATGTTTGTTAATTTTATGCTTCTATTATATCTTCATAGTTTATGTTTTTTTATATGTAATCATTTTGGTATTCAAATTATGTATTGATTGGCTTTTTTTAAAAACTTATATGGGTTTTAAATATGCTTGTTACATATACATCCTTACATTTAATGCGTATATTAATTTACTTTGTTTTTTCTTCATTTGTTTCATTTTTTTTGCAATATTTATGCTTTTATTCATTGTGTTACTCATTAAAGATTTAATACTTAACATTTCATTAAATAATACTTCTATTCACTCTGCTCATATTTTTTCATTGTTAGGCAAGTTCAACATACCATTATGGATCCAACAATGTGGAGTTGTTTTCCATTCCAAATTTTGGAGTTGATCTTTTTTTGGCTCCCTTTTTCAGTATTAACAAGATTTAGAACAGTTTGTAAACAATGAAATGTTGTTCTGCAAACCCCTTCATTCCTTGCTCAATGCCATCAAGTTTCCAACAATGGATTTGGTTTTCTTATTTCATTGCTCCATGGTGATGAAAGTTACTTCCTAGGAGCATACCTTAATCAAACTGGTCGCATATGTCATTTTCATGTGCCATTTATAGATTCCACATACACAATTGAATGCACCGTTCGATGCATGATATTGTTATCTTCACCAACTGGATGCTCCCTTGCAAAAAATTATTTTGTGATGAAACCATTTACCAAGTCATTCAAAAATTTAGGTTCTATATGGGTTGGAGACGGGGGCTTCTTTACACTCTTGGAGAATATCAGTGCTAGAAAATATGAATGGGTTGTTTTGAAACATATTTGCAAAAAAACCAATCAAAGTATTTCATTTGCAGTAGCCTTGAAAATGTTTGGCCGTGGACAACCATTCCTTATGGTGGGACTACACCTCCAAAAGAGGCAGTGGTATATAAAAGTAAAATCTATTGGTTGTATTTGGACACAGATTATGATGACTACCCTCGGTATGGGTACACTATATATTGGTTGGATATTTCAAAGAATCAGTGGGGTTTTTCTTTTGTTCCAATCAC
>JASDQU011030093.1:2760-24144 GCA_032191745.1 Picea mariana | reverse complement strand
AGGGGGTTGTGGGATTTTTTGAGCTATCAGTGGATAGTGAGAGACCACCCTCTTTTGTGGATTGCTAGCCCCAGCTCGATGGCGACTTGCTGTTGAGATTTGGAACAACAAGTCTATGGTTGGGTGAAACTTCCATCCCAAGTAGTTGGTTGCACAACTACCTTAAAAGATAAGTGTTTTATCTGTTGTATGTGTTATATTTATGATTTAAATTGTTGTGCATCCACTCTATATATGAGACTGATTTATATGTTGTTGCGTTGAGTTATTTAAATTACAATCATGTCATTTTTAGTATGTTGTAGTGCATTTAATTATGATATCGAACAATGGTTATATTTGTGTAATTTGTAACTTGTAAGCTACGAGAAACTAGTTAGTAGAAAATATTAATTTTTATGAGTTTTCCGCACGTAATAGATTTCAGTCGGGTTGGGGAAGGTTACATTATGGTGTCGGAGATTTCATTTCAAACACTGGGCTTGTATGGATAAAAAACTATAACAACGAATTTGGACAAATTTGGTGGAAAATGGAGAAAATTAGAACGAAATCCCCAAATTCATGGGAAAATTTTCAGTTTTAAATGCCTCAAAGCTGTCGAAGAGATGATCTAAGGTGTGAATCAATAGGTTGCAGTGCTAAATTCGACTTGGAAGGTCAAAAATTCATGTTCTAATGGTGATTGAAGGAGTTGAAAGAGTTTGATGAATTGACAACCAAGATCGTGGTTGATTTTGAGATCGATGATCCATATTTATTGTGGGTTAATTAAGAACTCGTAAGTTTTTTGGAGTTTTTCAAAAATAAAAGAATCAACGACCATGATCTATTTTTTGCATTTTGCAAATAGTAACAGATCGACAACCAAAATTCATTTTCGCAGATTGACGAAGTTAACAAATAGACGAATGAGATTCATTTTTTGGGGGTTTGGAAAATGGATCAGATTGATGGTCAAGGTTTGTCGATAGAGTTTGGAAAAGTTTGGCGAATCAAGGTTTAAGATCATTTTGAATGGGAAATCGACAATCCAAATTCATCCGGGATTTGGTTGAAAAAATTGTAACTATTGGAGTTCGCCAAAAGAATTCATTGATGGTCGATGATTGGATTGGCGAGTTTGGAGAAGAGTTTGGTTCGGCCAGAATAAATCTCTGATCGTTGATGATGGATGATCGGGGATTAACAAAAATTGATGAAATATGTCATGTGTAAAAATAAAATCTCTAATCATTGGCAATCGATGATTAAGGGTCAACAAATTTAGTGAGTTGTTTAATTTGTCCAAGAGAAATGGTCGATCATCAATGAAAGGAAAGGGGAGGATGATGTGTCTTGTCATGCCACATTATCTTGATTTCCATGTCTGTGTCCACGTGTCATGTCACTTCATCATCTACATGTCATGCCACGTCAACATAGTTTCTATGTAATCCAAGAGATGGTTGATGGATGATGATCGAGGTTCAATGATTTTTGTAAGCAAGTGGTTTTCAAGGAAATTAGTTAATGGTCTATGATCGGGGGTTTGGTGAGATTTGTGGGAAATCTTGGTTTGTCAAGAGAAATTATCGATGGATGATGGTCGATGATAGAGGTTTGAAGAGATTTGCGAGCACGCTTGGTTTGCCAAAGGGAATTGCCGATCGCCGATGTAGTGGTGGAAAACAACAATCCAAATTGTTTCTAGCCGAAGTTTGACAATGGAGAATCATCCGCGGGCCTGGGGAAGGTTTCACATATCGACGACTGATATTTCACTCGATTTGAGATCAACGAATCGGATTTAAAGACTGTTATAATAGTAAAACAATGAATTTTCTATGAAATTTTCAGTTTTTGTAGGTCTTAAACTTGCAGGATGATTTTGAGGCCCTAAAAGACATTTTTAGGCAATCAAAATCCACGAGAATAGAGTGTGCCTACCAAAAGTATACTTTGTCTTTGAAGCTTAAATAAAATAAATCGGAGAGAGATTTACAATGATTTACTTTGGGCGCAAAACAAAGCTCGTATGTGAAAGTTACGACTGAAACAATTAAGGTAAAGTTTCAACACTAGTTTACTTCCAAAGGGCATAACTCTTTGTTCAGAAGTCCGTTTGAGGCACATGAACAGTGTATGGAAATATTATGAACCATAGAAGACAACCATGGAGTCAGATTTTGAATTAGAGTATGTAAAAATGTGCAGAAAGAGAAACAAGACACCTATAATATACATGGATAGGTTGAGAAAACAATCTAAACTTCTCTGAACCATAACTTTCAATTCAGAGCTTAGATTTGAGCAAAAAATTAGTCGTTGGAAATGTATTGAGGAGGAGAATACATATATCCACCCATATTTTGAATTGGGTGCTAAATTTTTATCATAAAGTAATAAAATAAATTCCTTAGCAATAAGTAAGTGGAAAATTGCACCTTGTGAATGTTGTAACTTTTCGCTCAGAACTCAAAACCAGGTATGCGTACAATCATTGGAGAGTTGTTTCGGAGAAGAACATGTTTAAGGAATCATATTTGACTTGGTTAATTGTGTTGTTTATAAATTTATGAGAAAAATAACCTGTATTCTAATTAATGAAATGTTTTATAGTATGCATGTGCTAACAATAATTGTTACATTCACATTTCTTGCAAAATTATACGTACAAGAAAACATCCTTCGTTCTTATATGAGGATTGGAGTTATGGAAGATTACTAAGGATCTTACAACCATGAGGAGGAGGTTCATGCTCTGTATGTTAGCATGGGAAATGCTGGGACAAAGTTTACTGCGAGAAAAGGTAGACACAAGCTTGTAATTATGAGAAGCTTGCATAGAGAAGTGCAAAGCTATAGGACAGATAATGAAAGGATTATGAAAACTTAAGAAGAGATACCTCAGAGTCTGAATATGTTTCATAGGAAAATTAACAAAAACTTTGGCACGAAGCAAGAAACTAGTGCTAGATAAGTGACAACATCTAGATTCCAGATTAGAAGGGACGATCATAGGAATGATAGGTAGTCAAGAAGCATGAACAAACACCATCATTCTCCAAAGCAATCCACTAGAAGAGTTCATGCAAGTTCAGTGTCAGGTATTAGTCAAAGTGTGTCCCCTATTAGGAGGCATAAAAGACTTGAGGCAGACGTTGCAAGGTGAACTCAGGAAAATCAAGCCACCAACTTTCAATGGTGAGCACATGAAAGGAGAAGAGGCCAAGGCTTGACTGTTGGAGATGAAGAAATATTTCCAGCTGCATGATTACTCATCAAGGGTAGAACTTAGAATTGAAACCTACCACTTGCAAGGAAAAATAGCCATGTGGTGGGATCGGCTTAAGAAAACGAAACACCTTGATGAGAAGAGGATATCATGGAGGCAGTTCAAAGAATATTTCCAAGAAAAATATTTGTTTGAACATTACTATGAAAGGAAGATGAAAGAGTTTTTTGAACTCAAGTTGGAAAGCATAATAATGGATGAATATGAGAAGATGTTCTTTGAATTGTTGAAGTATGTTGACTTCATAAAAGATGAGAAGGTCAAAATCCAAAGGTTTTTGAGTGGGTTACTATCCTACAATGACAAGATACAATATACTAACCCCTGGACTTTGGAGGAAGTCATAAGAAGAACAAAACATCTTTATGAGCAGAGCAGAGGGAGACCAATTTTCCAAAAAGCTTGGGATGGCAAGATAAAATAAAAGAAGGATAAAAAACAAAAAGGTTTTAAGCCACCCTTTTTCAAGAGAAACTTTCAAGCAAGTCAACAAGGCCGACCAATCCAAAATGAGCACAAGACTACACATTCATTTGGGAAAAGGCTAAGGCAACAACCTATACAATGTTTGGGGTGTGAGAGAAATGACTTATATAGGGACTACCCTCACAAAGGAGAGAGAACGAGGACAATCAACAACATTCAGGAGGTTGAGATAGTGGAAGACACGAGAATAAACATGCTAAGGATTTATGTGGCCTTGGAAAACAAGAAAAAAAAATATCAACCCCCCATGATTGAAGTGAAAGGTAAGATTGATAACCAACTCATAGCAATTTTAATTGATTATGGAGCCAACCATAGTTACAAAAAATCTAACATTGTTGAAATATTCTACTTGCAAAGGAGTAAACATAGAAAATTTTGGTTAGTTCAGTTAGCCATAGACGCTAAGAGGAAAATCAATGAGTTGGTTAAATATTGTCTCAATGACTTGAATGAACTCAACACAAAGCTAGATGTGAACATCATACCATTGAGTTCATATGATTGTCTAATTGACATGGATTGGTTGGAAAAAAACCATGCTGTCCTAGACTGCTACAACAAGACAATCACATGTCTGGATGAAGAAGGAAAACAATACAAGGTTTAAGACATTCCAATAGCTGTCGCTGTCAGAAAAATTTCAGCGATGCATATGAAAAAGAGTTTCAGGAAGGGATGTCAGATTTTTGTAGCCCATATGGAAGACAACCAAAGATAAGTGCTAAGTATGGAAGACCATATGTTCTTAAGAGAATTTAAAGATGTTTTTGGGGAAATCCCAAGATTTCCACCAAGAAGAGACATTGATTTTCTATTGATTTGGTGCCAGGAGTTGCCCTAGTGTCCAAGACACCATACATAATGGGCACACCAAAGTTGAAGGAGTTGCATATGTAGCTTGAATAATTGTTAAGGAAGGGGTTTATGCGCCCAAGTGTGTCACCTTGGGGTGCCTTAATGTTATTGATGAAGAAGAAATATGTAACCTTAAGGTTGTGAATTGATTACAAACAACTGAATAATGTCACCATAAAGAACACATATCCTTTGCCAATGATTGATGATTTATTTGATCAACTAAAGTGTGCAAGAATATTTTATAAGATTGACTTGAGATCATGTTATCATCAAGTGAGGATAAAAGAAGAATATATCAACAAGACAACATCCAAGACAAGATATGAGGATTATGAATTAATGGCATTCAGGCTATCAAATGCATTGACAATTTTTATGTGCCTGATGAATGGAGTGTTCAGGGAATACATAGACAAGTTCATAATTGTTCCTGGATGATATATTCATTTACTCAAATACATAGGAGGAAAATGAAAAACATTTAAAAATGACATTGCAAGTTTTAAGAGAGCATTAAATTGTATGCTAAGCTAAGTAAGTGCATATTTTACCAAAATAAGATTCACTAATTGGGACATATAATTTCCGCAGAAAGGATAATGGTCGAACCTGAGAAGATAAAGGCTAGTAGAGGATGATCAATGCCAAAAAATTTCATGGAGGTTAGATCATCACATATATGTGAGCATGCTCACATATATGTGAGCAGGCTCACATGCTCACATATATGTGAGCATGCTCACATCTTGCTGATTATTACTGAAGATTCATAAAAATATTCTCAAAGATTGTGAGCCCAATCACTTCCTTGCAAAAGAAGGGAGTGAAATTTGAATGGACTCCCAAGTGTGAAGAAATTTTTTAGTAGCTGAAAGACATTTTAACAAGTGTTCCAATATTGAAGATTGCAGACTTGGGTGAAGATTTTCTTGTGTGCACTGATGCATGCTTGGAAGGTCTTGGTGGAATCTTCACACAAAGTGATCATGTGGTATGATATGAGTCCAAAAAATTAAAAGAGCATGCGATAAATTATGTTACACATACTTGAAATTATTGGTAATTGTACATGTATTAAAAATGTGGAGACATTACCTCATGTGAAAGAAATTTGAGCTAAGGACAAATCATTGTGGTCTGAAACATTTGTTTGGACAACCAATATTAAATGTCATACAAACTAGATAGCTTGAATTTCTTAGTGAGTATGACTTTAAAATTAAGAACATCAAAGAAAAATAAAATCAAGTGGCTGATGCACTATGCAGGAGAGCACATGAGATATATATTGCAGGCATTAACATGTATAGGACTGATATGAAAGATAAAATTATTGAAGTAGCAAACTCAGTTTAACATTAATTAAAAATAAAAGAAATATTATGACAAGACCATTTACAACATAAATTCAAATACTTTGAGTTAAAAGAAGATGGAATTATCATGTACAAAGGAAAAGTATATGTGCCAAATTCCAGTGAACTAAAAACTGATGAGGAAAATGCACAATGTGCCATATGTTGGGCATTCAGGATATCAGAAGTTAATTGCAGCTGTAAGAAGCCAATATTTTTGTCTAGGAATGAAGAAAAAAGTGGCTAATTATATAGCTAGATGTCTAGAATGCCAGAAAGTGAAGATTGAACATAGACATCCAAGAGGGCTATTCAAACCATTGCGTATTCCTGAATGGAAGTAGGAAGTAGTTATAATGGATTTTATTACAAAACTGCCCAGATCAATGAAGCAACATGATTCCATCATGGTGGTGGTGTTGGATAAATGAACTAAGACAATGTACATTTTATTCCTATAAAGACAACACACAAGACAACAAATATTGTAGAAATCTACATGAAAGAAGTTGCTAGGCTATAGGGAGTGTCAAAGGCAATTGTTTTAGACAAAGATCCAAAGTTTACTTCCAATTTTTGGATAGGTTTGCTCAAAGGTCTTGGGACAAATCTAAATCTCAGTACAACGTATCACTCAAAGTCATATGGGAAAACAAAGAGGACTATCAAAATAATTGCAGACATGCTCATAATGTATGTGATGGACAAACTATCAAAGTGGGAGGATTATATCCACTTAGTGGATTTTTTTTACAATAATAGGTATCAAGCCTTCTTAAAAATGAGTCAGTTTGAAGCATTGTATGGTAGGAAGTGTAACACTTTAGTGAGTTGGGATAATCCAATAGACATAGTGGTTATTGGACCATATTTGTTGAAGGAAATGGAAGGGCAGATGAAAAAGATCAAGCATAACTTAAACATTGCCTAGGATAGTGAGAAAAGTTATGTAAACAAGAAAATAGTTTTAAGATATTTTGAAGTCAGCGAGCATGTATTTTTAAAAGTGAAGGTGAAGAGAGGTTCACTAAGATTAAGAAGTTCCCCGAAGTTGACAACAAGATATTGTGGACCTTTAAAAATCTTAGAAAATATAGAGCTATTTGTATCCATGATAGCATTTCCTACATCCATGAGAGTGCATAATGTAATTAATGTGTCATTATAAAGAAATATATGCCTGATTCTAACCCCATAATTGATTCCACTGTGATCCAGGTGGAACATGAAGAATATTTATGGGTGGAACCAATAGATATTTTGGACAAGAAAGTCAAAGTGCTTAGGACAAAAATCCATAGGGTTGGTAAAGGTTCAATGGACTTGCTACGGTCCTAAATATGCTACATGGGAGCATAAAAAAAACATGTGGGAAGAATACCCATAAAATTTCGACAATTTTGAAGAAAACATAATATAAGAACACAAGACTCCATTTTGAGCAGCTAGAGTTTCAAAACCGCATTTCACAGTCCTAGCCAACACTACGTTGGGGACCCTGATAAAACAATGGTACAACCCGATGGAATGAGAGCAATGAAGGGGGTACATTCCTTGGGTCAACGAGTTGAGAGGAATATGAGATTATGGTTGGAACTGTCGCTGGAGTTGTAAAATTGCATATTTTATTTATTTATTTCTTAGTATTGTGATGTAAATTTGTATATGTATATATATCGACATAGTGTGCACCGAGGACAATGCATAATTGTAGGGGCGGAATGTACCGTCCCCATTAAATACCTAGTTTAATTAATGCTTAATGGAAATAGAATGTGTGGCTACGACCAAATGATGTATATTCGAATTGTATTTCTGAATTTTAATAATAAAATGTGATACCAACTATGTTGATGCATGTAACATAGGATATGTACTTCCACATAGGCTTAGTGTCTAGCATGTGGAACTCGTTCAAATTCTTCTAACTCTGAGACTTTACTTTAATTGAAGTAATTAATTAAAACAATGCGCTTTTATTAGTGAGTTGAGTTTTATCTAAGGAAATGATTTAATTAACATTAGTGAATTAAATAATAACTGTTGATCTCAAGTGAGGTGAGAAGTAATATCAACCATCAATCATTTTGGATATTAGGGTTAGGTCATAACTCAATCTTTTAAATGCAAGTCTAGAGTGAAGAAGAAAACATTTTTACATAGAGATACCAAAGAAATAATTTTTCTAGCGTGGAGTCATTCGAGAGTGTAAAAGAAAAGAAATACTTTTTATTACACATGAATGAGTGAGTAATATCAAATATATTGGGCGAAGAGTATTTCATCCAAGTGTTGATGTAGAAAGAGTTGAATCACTAAGGACTATGATTCAAGAAGATCTTGGATAAGTGGAGAGGGATTTCCATCTAGAGATCTAGGCAAAGGAAGAAAGAGAGATCAACCGTTCAACAAAGGGACAGGTCGTCACAGACAATGCATATTTTTTGGTATGGTTCATGTAGATAGTTCGGGTTTTGGCGTTACAATCACACAAATAGCACATGAAAACGCGAGTATTAGGGTAATAGTCACATTGTTTTCTTACAAGACCATGCAATAGGTTTGGCATCAGATCAGGAAGTTAGGTGCATATGTACTTTGTCTCGTTTCTATTTGGGCCATTTTCCTAGTAAGAGATCCCTTGTAAGCTTTGAATTTATTTGAATGATAAGCTTAGTTTATGGGCATAATATATTTGTGTAGTGTGTGATATTTTGGTTTCCTTATTTATGGTTACACTGTAATGTTTAGTTGATAACTCAACCGTTCTTTTATTTAATAAGTGATTTATTTGGAATTAATTGTCGGGTGCTGGGTTAATGAAATTTCAACATGGTATCAAAGTTGTCTCTCTAAGAGGGAGCCAATATTAGGTTGAACAAACGACATATCTATTGGATCATGAGTGCTGCAGTGGGTGTTTGAAGGACCAAACATAGATCCACTAATTTTGTAGCAGATCTATTGGATCTATAGAAGATCTTATCAGATCAATAACCAACAGGTAGGGATCGAAGGAAAAATTCCAGGGAAACAACCATATTGTAGTCAGATAGAGGACAACACATTTATTCTGTTACAAGTCGTGTAGACCACGCGGAACAACCCGAGTATCAATGTAATAGTCAAGCTGTTAGCGTAGATAGTGCGTATAGAGATCATACATGACAATACATGGCAAATTTCAGTAGAGGGTTATCAGATAAGATCTTGGAGATGTCAACTGGATTGCGATTTGAGGATAAGTTGGAAAATTTTTCCACCTACAGTCCTTGGAATGAGAGAATCATGTTGGTGCTAATGGATAACGAGATCTGAGAATTTGCTAATACTTGGATCACTCCTCCAACTGATGTGGTAGAATTGGTCATTCATAATCAGAAGGATGTGAAAGCCAAATGCATAATTATAGATGGGGTGAAAGATAATTTGATCCCTCATTTATCGGAAAAGACATTGTCAAGGACACGTGGGAGGCTTTGAAGGGACTATTTCAGAGTAAGAATGAGAATCAAAAAATGGTGATGAGAGAGAAGCTCATAGACACTAAGATGACAAGATCAAACATGGTGACAACTTATCTCACCCAGATCTGAAAGGTTCGAGATGAATTGGCTACAGTTGGGGAGACAATGACTAATTTAGAATTGTTGAGGACGCCATTAAAAGGCTTCATGAATCAATTGTCACTGTTTATCAAAGGGATTGTAGCACGTGAGAACCTCCCTGATTGGTAAAGGCTATGAGATGGATTTTTTCATGAAGAACTTCGAGATGAAGAACTGAATGGAGTCCAACACAAGCATGATGATGAGAACCTTGCTCTTGCCAGTGAGACAAAGAAGGGAAAGTTAAAGAAGATTGTTAGTGGAGAGTCTACCTCTCAAGATGGAAATAAGAAGGACATGAGAAAAGTCAAGTTCTTTGCATGTCACAAGTTTGGGAATTATGCAGGGCAATGTCTGAACAAGAAAAAGGGTTGGAATGAAACACAAATAGAGTTAGGTGTGTTGGAAAAGACTCAAATGGATGAGTTTTCCAAGAAGTTTGAACATATAAAGTTCTTATATCAGCTGGTGCATGGGTAATAGATAGTGGAGCCACATGTCATATGAAAGGAGCACGATAATTGTTCGAGAGACCCATAGAGTCAGACTCATATGTGCATGTGGAACTTGGTATGGGGACCAAGAATGCATTAAAGGGATTTGGAACAATGCCATTCATGATGGAGTCAGGAGGTCTATTGAGAGTGATGGACATGCCGTAGGTGCCAAAACACAGGAGAAGTGTTCTCTCAGTCTCAATGATTGAGAAGAAGGTATTTGATGTAGCGTTCTAGGATGGAAAGAGGCTGATCAAACCCAAAGGATATAGCTTAGACACAACCACTATTTTTGGATTTAGAGAGAGAAACTTGTATAGGCTAAAGGGAGAGCCTATGTGAGTAATGAAAAACAACAAAGTGACAGAGGACAACGAGCATGTAGCTCCGAAGGTTGAGATATTCAGAGGGAGTCAACCTTTAGATTTAGGTGGAAATGATCAGTCTTTCAAGTTTATCAAGGAGTCATAGTACAAGATGACTATGCAGGATGCTCAGGAGCAGGAGGCTTCTAGGAGCATGATTAGAGGGAAGTATTAAAAGACAAGTCTGAGTGAGATGGTAGGGATATATTTTATTTGAGATGGAGCAACCAATCAACTGGATTGGAGGGTAGCCATGATAGCGAAGACAAATCCACATTCAGGTGGTAGAAATACATTCCTCACTAAGAGGGAGTGTTTATGCATGTACCATTGGACAAAAACTTCCACATAGGCTTGATGTCTAGCATGTGGAAGTCGTTCAAAGCCTTCTAACTGTGAGACTTTACTTTAATTAAAGTAAAATTATTTTATTAGTGAGTTGAGTTTTATTTAATGAAATGATTTAATTAACATTAGTGAATTAAATAATAGCCGTTGATCTCAAGTGAGGTGAGAAGTAATCTCAACTGTCAATCACTTTGAAGGTTAGGGTTAGTTCATAACTCATTCTTATAAAATAAAGTCTAGGGTGAAGGAGAATACATTGTTATCACACAAACCTGCACTTGTAGAGCAAAAGTCTCAATTCTTAAGTGAAAATATTGCGTAACTGAGAGGGAAGGGCCACTGTCACCACAAGGGTGTAGACCCTCCTACTCCTTGAGGTAAACTTTGTATCCTCTCAAAGATAACTATGATCAAATTTAGTGGAGGGTGTAACCCCTTTTACTCTTCCGAGGGTTTCAAAGACTATTCTTGAATAAAAGACAAATATATAGCATTTACTTGTAGAAAATCCACTTACAACCCAAGATGAATGCATGCTAAACCCTTGTATTCAAATATCATCCACCAAATATCCAAGAGAAACCATCCATAAACATAAATCCTTATTCCAAAGCACCAATTCAAGACAAATGTTCCAAGAAAATTTCAATAATTTCAGACCTTCAAAGAGAAAATCCATCAAGAAGTTGCGATCCAAATGAAAGGAGATGCCTCTCTATTTATATAGAAAGGATCAACCTCCTCTCAAAATAAAATAGTAATTTTTAATCTATATTTCCACTAATTCAACCAAAGGAGGGGCAAAAGGCCCTCTTCAACAATAAATAAAAGATGTACAAAATTTGGGCTTCTTATGCCACTTTTACAAAATCAAGGGGCTAGAACCCACAGTAGTAACCCACTTCCATAAATGAAGGAAAAAATGGGGTGTTGATGCATCATCCAACCTCCAAAGGCCCTTTCATAATGAAACCTTCTACAAGTAGCCTTCCAAGCATGAGAACATGGGGCTTCAAAATGACAACTTAGTGCCAAATCCCCCTCAAAGCATGGTTTCTTCACCAATCACAAGCAATATATTCAATGTGTGGACATGTGGGATTCAAAAGTTTGGCATGTAGCCCCTACATATTAGTCCCCAAACAAGCACAATTTAGCCTTCAAAACCTTAATGAAACTTGCAACCAAGACAAAACCCTTCATGTGGATGCATAGAGAAACACATCATATCACAAATCCTTGTTCAAAGACTTTAAACAATTCTCCAAAAATTGGCCCCGCTCAACTTTGTTTCAGGTCGACTGAATTAAATATTCTCATCCAAATCAATTTTGAAAAGAAAATACAGGTTGGTCCAAGAATTATGTTTTTTTAAGCATGGGTTGGCTCCAATCAAAATTTAGCACTCAATATATTATCAAATATATGTAGGTCGGCCCCATTTCTACTTCATATGTCGACTCCAATGTCCAAAAGAAAATTAAATCAACACATATATAAACCAATCAACTGCTCATTATACATTAAGATTTTTTTCCTTAAGGGCACCCCTTCTCTGCAATTTCCTCAGGGATTCATGACAACAATCCCTAAACCTTCTGACATGATCTTGGGCTGTTCTATCTCAAGGGGAGGTTGCAAGTGTGTACCTCATATGGAAATATTAGTTGCTTGACACTCTATGACAAGGGTCCTTCAATGTTGTTTCTACAAGTTTTCTTATTCATGGCAGGTGGGCCTGCAAGTATTTCCTTTCTGATTCATTTCAAGGAACATTACCTTTGCTGCTTGATATCAGAGTTTGAATACAACTAAAATGTAACGCTCCAATTACCAACCAATTTTTTTTTTGTTCCTCAATAAACATAAAGCCATGCTGTTATGATTAGTAATTGTCTTGTATAAAGGTGATTAAAATGTATATTACATGTGTTCTATTTAGCATTATTATTTAATGGTCATGGCGTTTCCATGACAGGGTAAAAGATCATTGACGCTCAAAATCACATAATAATTCTACTCTCATTTCATTCGCCAACATTAACAAGATATTCTCTTATTCCCAGATATTACAACTTCTCTCATTAATTTTCATGGTTATGATTTCTTTCATTGATATCCTCACAAGCTAACATATATACTTGTTTCTTGTAGAAAAAAACCACAACTATAAGAGTTTGGACTAAATTTTCCATGCACAAAGGTAAGCTTATTCATTTTTATCAATATATAGAATCCAATGTAATTTGTCTTACCTCTTTTATTATGATATGATAGTCATACCTTGCTTATTTAAAGATTTAATTTATAACTGATACACCAAAGTATCCCACTAGGTCACAACCTATACCTATTGATGAGCAACAATAATCTATACTATATCGATGTGGTTTTAATGGAAGGAATCCACAAGTTTCTCTTGTTAAAAAAGCTTGCGTTTACCATGGATATTGGACTTAGGGTTTTTATGAGTGAATAAACTCATACAACTATTTCCATACACCCATCACATCATTAGCAAGTGATGCATGGCAGCGTAGTCCCTGCCAGGTTGGAATGGGAATAAATGCGACCGAGTACAGACACATGGGCAGGAAGTTGAAGTACATGGAAACATAAAAGAATTAGCATTCACGAATTAGTTTTCTTTAAAACAAGGGCTGGTGGATACAAAAGAAATTGAAATTTATCAAGTTATAGGTTCCTGGACAACATAAATTATACATATAAAATTTGTAATTTTATAAAGTAGATATTTACTTTTATAGATACGAAATATGTACTTTTATAATGTATGGAAAAGAGATTCCATACTTGGCGGTTTTTTGGATCGCGGGTTCTCAGGATGGCACACTGAAAATCGGGCTCTGTTGCTCCGTGCCCTACAAATAGCACCCAGAGTTCCGCGACATACAAATTGACAATTGGAGTTGTGGACTATTTCAAATTTAAGGGCGTACATATGTTACAAAAAAAATAGCATCAACATAAATTATAGATACCAAATATGTAATTTGATTAAGTAGATATATAGAGCATGGGGGCTGTCGGGCTGGCAGGCTGAAAATTGGGTTTGTGTTGTTTCGTGCACTACAAATAGCACCCAGAGTTTCGCGACATACAAATTGACAATTGGACTTGTGGACTATTTGAGATTTAAAGGCCAACGTCTGTAACATAGGTTCATGGACAAAAACATTAAAAAAATAGCAATACCGAATTAGTTTTCTTTAAAACAAGGGCTCTTGGACAGAAGAAATTGAAATATATGAAATTATAGGTTCATGGACAGGAGAAATTATACATATCAAATATGTAATTTGATTAAGTAGATATATAGAGAATGCACAAAAGCTTCATTCCGGGTTGTTGGGGTGTTGGGATGAAAATTGGGATTTTGTTGTTCCGTGGCCTACAAATAGCACCAAGAGTTTCACAATATACAAATTGACAAGCGGTCTTGCGGACTATTTGAATTTTTGGATCGTGGGTTTTCACGTTGCCGGGCTGGAAATTTAGCTTCTGTTGTTTCATGGCCTACAAAAATCAAATATGTAATTTGATTAAGTAGATATATAGAGCTGAAAAATGTCGGGGTTGTGGGCTGAAAATTGGGCTTCTATTGTTCTGTTCCCCACAAATAGCACCAAGAGTTCCACGATATACAAATTGACAAGCTGTTTTGTGGACTATTTGAATTTTTGGATCGTGGGTTGTCGGTCTGACAAGCTGAAAATTGGGCTTCTATTGTTCCGTGGCCTACAAACAACACCTAGAGTTCCATGATATACAAATTGGCAATCGGACTTGCATACTATTTGAATTTGAAGGGGCTTGTGTCGAATAACAAAATTGAAATAATAAACTCAATAACTTATCTTTCTATCAATAAAATCATTTATAATTAATTAAAACAAGTTTAGCATTCCCGAATTAGTTTTCCTTTTTACATATGCTGGTGGACAAAAAAACAAAAAAAAATAGTACTGACGTCTGTTACATAGGCTGGTGGACAAAAGTATGAAAAAAATAGCATTCCCGAATTAGTTTTCTTTAAAAGCGAGGGTTCTCAACTTAGCTAGTTTTTGGATCGTGGGTTCTCGGGCTGGGGACCTGAAAATCGAGCTTTTTTTGTTTAGTGTCGTACAAATAGCATCGACAGTTCCGCGATATACAAATTGACAATCATACTTGCGGAGTATTTGAATTTTAAGGGGCTCGTGTCCAAAATATTTAGCATTCACGAATTACTTTTCTTTACATAGGTTTTACATACGCTGGTGGAGAAAATGACAAAAAATATAGTACCAATGTTTGTTACATAGGGTGGTCAACAAAATGACCAAATAAATAGCATTCCCAAATTAGTTTTCTTTAAAACAGAGGCTCCTCGACACAAGAAATTGAAATTTATGAAATTATAGGTTCGTGGAGACCATAAACTGTACATAGAAAATACATAATTTTTTAAAGTAGATATTTACTTTTATACATATGAAATATGTACATTTATAAAGTATGGGGATGATATTTTATAGAGCAAGGACAGAGCCCTCATTCCATACTGGCACGAAGGCTTGATTCCATACTTAGGGAGTTTTTGGATTGCGGGTTCTCGAGCTGAAAATTGAGCCTCTGTTGTTCCATGGCCTACAAAGAGCAGCCAGAGTTACGTGATATACAAATTGACAAGCAGACTTGCAGACTATTTTAATTTTAAGGGTCTTTGTGGCAAACAATATGAATGACATGTGGTAAAGATGCAAGAAATGACATACTCTCTATACGTTTGAGTAGAAAGAAAGTAGTGAACACAATTTTATGACATTTATATAAAAAAATAATAAAACGTGTTACATATTCCTGGAAATTTAAAGAAACATATATATGTGTGTGTGTGTGTGTGTGTATGTGTGAGTGAAATATGATATCTCAAATTTGAGTGAGTGATTTATGTCATACTTAATTTCGAAAATGACCAGGTAGGAGAAAATATGTATCAGAAAAAAAAGAATTGAAATAAAATAAATAAAATGACTTCACATTCAACATAGCTGAAGATAAAAATATAGGAACACATAAAATCAGAAAAAAAACTAGCATTCCCGAATTAGAGCATGGACATAACCCTCATTCCATACTTAGCCAGTTTTTGGATTGCGGGTTCTCGGGTTGGGGACCTTAAAATCGGGCTTTTGTTGTTCCATGTCCTACAAATAGCACCGAGAGTTCCGTGACATACAAATTGACAATGGGACCTGCAGACTATTTGAATTTTAAAGGGCCATGTCCTAAAATTTTAGCATTCGCGAATTAGTTTTATTTACATAGGTTTCACATACGGTGGTGGACATAAACACAAAAAATATAATACCAATGTCTGTTACATAGGGAGGTGGACAAAAGGACCAAATATATAACATTCCCAAATTATTTTTCTTTAAAAACAGGGGCTCGTGGATACAAGAATTTGAAATGTATCAAATTATAGGTTTTTGGAGAGCATAAATTATACATAGCAAATACACAATTTTTTAAAGTAGATATTTAGTTTTATACATACAAAATATGTACTTTTATAAAGTATGAGGATGATATTTTATAGAGCATGCACGAAGCCCTCATTCCATATTTGCACAGAGCCCTGATTCCATACTTA
Organism: Picea mariana; assembly: GCA_032191745.1. Taxonomy (NCBI): domain Eukaryota; kingdom Viridiplantae; phylum Streptophyta; class Pinopsida; order Pinales; family Pinaceae; genus Picea; species Picea mariana. Next base: position 7,688 of record JASDQU011030093.1, on the reverse strand, counting down.
GGCAGTTTTTGTATCGCGGGTTGTCGAGTTGGCGGGCTGAAAATTGGGCATCTGTTGTTCCATGGCCTACAAAGAGCACCCACGGTTCCATGATATACAAATTGACATGCAGACTATTTTAATTTGAAGGGCCTTTGTGGCAAAAGTATGAAGGACAGGTGGTAAAGATGCAAGAAATGACATACTCTCTATACATTTGACTACAAAAAAAGTAATGAACACAATTTTATGACATTTATATAAAAAATAATGAAACTTGTTACATATTCTTGGAAATTTAAAGAAACACACAGACACACAGACACACACACACACACACACACACACAGATATATATATATATGAAATATGATATTTCAAATTTGAGTGAGTGATTTATGTCATACTTTATTTTGAAAATGACCAGGTCGGAGAAAATATGCATAGAAAAAAAAGAGAATTGAGATAAGATAAACATAATGATTTTACATTCAACATAGCTGAAGATAAAAATCTAGGAACACATAAATATATAAGGAGACAAAAGAATAGTTTTATTTGGAATATATGAAAAAAATAATAGTTTGTTACATATCCCTATAAATGTAAATGCGTTTGTCATATAGACTGGGATTGGGGCTCCCGCGGATTATAACATAAATATGTACAAGAAATAGGACTATGGAATGAAGTCGGACACGGTAGAATGTAATACTTGAAAAGTAGAAATGGGAAGATCAGTTTTTGGCTATAGATTTCTACTCAGAAAACTTGGAATAACTGAATTGATAAAGAAAGGACTATCACTATACACGTACAGGGATGGTACGTATAAGTAATTTTGGTGTTTGCTTGGTCATGCCTTTCCCTGTTGGTTTTTGTGGGTGGCCTTCTTGAATATATGGATTGATAAACAAAGGATTTATGCATTTCTCTGTTGGATTTCGTCGGTGACCCACTTCAAGTTCTCTTCAATATAGCTTCTCAAGGGGGACACGTTGATGTCATTGCAGATTTTAATGCTGAAAATTTCATTTTCTAATTCGCTTAGATCAATTGAAAGTTTACACAGAGCTTCATGAATCTATCCATTATGTACCGAATACTGGACTATCCAGTTTTCCACCTCTTCTTCATGATATTCAAGAATCCTGTAAAATTTTTCTAAAGACAAGGCCTTCAAATTATCAACTTGTTTATCGAAAGCTTGCTTGGTTAATGCCAACGAGTTGAGGATTAAGCTGGGGTCTTGGAAGTCGTTTGTCTTTCCTGCCAAGTCTATTTTGGTGAGCTTTGTGAATAATGTTTCTTTCTTTGATATTGCTTGCTCACATGATTGGACGATGAGATACATGTTCTTCACTTTCTCTTTCCAGCATGTTTCTAATTGAGTGAGCCGTTTATTGGACGGGAGATCATGTTGTCTTCTTCTCGTCTTTAGCATATTGTTGACATGAAAGGAAAAAGGGATGACTATGTGCACATAGAAAGTTTCTTCATTTTTTAAATCCGTCTACAGAAGTAGGAGCAAGTTATGTGCCCTACTCCCCAGGGAATCCATATTCTTTGATGTTTCCGGCCTTAGTAATTAGTTCCATTATTTTGTTGATATTTTTCTCCACATATCCTCTATAGGATGCGAGGAAGCCGGAGGACCCTTTTAGATTTGTTGCAAGGGTGCACGCAGTCGCAGGCATGGCTATTTCCAAAGAACTGCCAAGCAATGGCATAGGAAACAAAGCTTCATCTAATTCCTTAATCTGGTTATTTAGTCTGGCATTTTCAGCTTCAATAACTCCAACGGAATCATGAAGAGCATCTCCGGTTGCCATGTGAAGTTCATATATTTTGGACGCCTGCATATTGGCAAGGTCAAGTTCTGAACGATGTTTTCTTTTCTTATTTTTTACATCTCTTTTTTCAATGATTAATTTTTTTGATTCGGTTTAAAAAACAACACTCTGGAATACAAAGGATTCATCTTTGTCAAAAATTTCGGTATCAACCATATCCATTAAGAAGGCATGTTGAATTACGTCTCCGGGCTGATCAAGGTTGTAGAAAATGCTTTCCAGATCAACGTCAAGATCCATGTTTTCACTGTAAATTTTGGGTTGCTCCGCCTCCCCTACAATTCTTTTTCCCTTATTCTACATGGGAAGCTCATGAGGAAGATGTTCACTGTATCTTTACAGAACTGATATGGAGCTGCTGCCAGTAGTTTATGGAAACGTTGGTTTGCTCCAGACGTTGCTTGAAATGAAGAAATGGAGGGGACAATATAACCCCTCGGAAACATTGCTTCAATGCGTGCGAATGAAAAATATCCTCATTAATGACAATATCTATGCATGTTGTATGGTGAGCTGTTAGAAGTAAAGCTTAATTATTGCATACTTAGAAGTGTGAAGGTGGCGGTTATGACTAAGAACATTTAAGGATTGGAGGTTTCATGAACGAACCAAGATGGCGGCATGCGAATGACATTCCATGGTATTTAAAATTAAGACTGGGAAGATATTGGAGGTTTCGTGAAGGAAACAAGATGGCGACGTGCGAATGGCATTCCATGGCATTTGAAATTAAGAGTGGGAAGGGATAAAAAAATCCTTCGCAAAAATTGCATTGATGGCAGAACTTCTCGAGCCTTGCGCGCATCAATGACATCTTAAACGGTGCATGCACGATGACCTGTTAGCATTAAAGATTTAGAAAGAAGACACACACACACACACACACACACACACACATATAAACACTATTTCTTATTATGCACACGTGCGAAGGTGACAGGGATGGGGAAGAGCAAGCAATGAAGGAATGACCAAGTCTGAAAGTGCATGGCAAAACTGCTAAGTTTCCAATGTTGAAACTGCATGAATCAGAATTGTTCACCTAAGCAAACCAAAGGGCTGGTCTGACTCCCAGTGCATATTTCATAATTCATTTGCAACACCAACTCTGTGGTTACCAGATCAGTATGTGTAGAAATAAGACAAAACTAAAAATGTACCTTCATAAAGTATGGACATGAGATTTTATAGAGTATGTACAGATATGACATTCCATACTTGGCCACTTTCAAGATCGCAGGTTCTCGGGCAGGCGGGCTAAAAAAAATGGCTATATTGTTTGGTGTTCTACAAATAGCACACACAGTTCCACGATATACAAATAGACAAGCGGACTTGCGGGGTGGTTGACATTTTATAGACCATCCACAGTTTCTGGATCGCGGGTTCTCGGGCTGGTGGGGTAAAAAACGAGGCTCTATTATTTGGTGCCTTACAAATAGCTTATGATAATAAATTGACAAGAAGATTTGTGGGCTGGTCGACTCAACATTCGACTCTAGGGCTGGCGGGCTCCCAGAAACGAGCAATACATACCAAATATGCACAGATCCTTTATTCCATACTTAGACACTTATTTGGATCGCGAACTTGCAGACTGTACATTGGGACGATTTCCGCCATATAGAAATTGGGTTCTCGGGTTGGCGGGCTCAAAATTGCCTAAGCAAAGCAAAGGGCTCTGTCCGACTCCTAGTGCATATTTCATAATTCATGTGCAACACCAACTCTGTGGTTACCAGATCAGTTTGTGTAGAAATGAAGAAAAACTAAATATGTACCTTTATAAAGCACGAACATGAGATTTTATAGACCATGTACCGATATCGCATTCCATACTTGCGGGTTCTCGGGCGGGAGGGGTCAAAAAATAGGCCTCTATTGTTCCGTGTTCTACAAATAACACATACATTTCTGCGATATACAAATTGACAAGCGAACTTGCGGGGTGGCTGAAATTTTATATACCATGTATAGTTTTTGGATCACTGGTTCTCGGGCTGGTGGGGGAAAAAACGAGCCTCTATTATTCGGTGCCTTACAAATAGATTATGATAATAAATTGACAAGAGGATTTGTAGTCTGGCCGACTCAACATTTGTCAATTGACAAGTGGATTTGGGAGTTAGCCGACTGAACATTCTACTTCTACTAATTTCTGCGATATACAAATTGACAGACTCCAGGGCCAACGGGTGTTAGGACCCTATAATGTACCTTTTTGTTCATACTTTTTGCTATCATTACATCCTTTTACCACTCACATTTAAGCTTAAATTATCACCTTAACCTATCTTTCCAAATGTATATAATGTTTCTTCTCTTTGCTATATGTTTAATTTGTTTTACATGTAATTTTACATTACTCTCATACTTAGCCATCGATCAGAAACATATAGTTGCTGAAACAGTTCGAACTATAGATTATTGTTGCTACTTGAAGACCCGTTGCTGAAACAGTCAACAACACGCAAATCCCATTGCTGAAATAGTCCGTGAACTGCGATGCTGGAACAACAATTCACACAGCAGTAACAAGAAGGAGCTGTTACACTGGCTGCAACAGCCACACCTTAAGCCAACACCAACCATCGCTGTTTCTTGAGACCACGTTGCTGAAACAATCAGAACGCAAATCTCATTGCTAAAGCAGTCCGTGATTTGCGATGCTGAAACAATATACAACAGTAGTAACAAAAAGATAAATAAGCTGTTATACCGGCCACAACAGCTACACTTCAACCCAACACCATTCCAACTATTGTAATAGCATTTTGCTACGGCAGATCAGAATATCCTATTCCAGCATAGAAGATTAGATCTGACTAAGAATAGGATTCGTATGTGCACATGTAATTTGATGATCAATTGTATTGAGAGGATTCTCCTCTTTAAATCAGGGGAAATCATCATTAGAAAGAGAATCATTTTTGGCTATAAAGGAGTTACAGAGAAGGACGTGTTCACTTTGGATATTATAACATGATACAATTGACAGATGAATAAAAGATTATTCTGAGCATTTCTTCTTAGTTCCTTCCATTCTCGAGGAATCTTGTGAGAAGGGAGGGCCCACCTTCTTCACAAGATTCACCC
>JASDQU011030092.1:41117-54554 GCA_032191745.1 Picea mariana | reverse complement strand
AAGTGAGACAACTTAGTGCCAATGTTGCCACCATCAATCAAAACATGCACTCCTCCATCGCCGCATCAATCGCTGAACTCAAAGAAGACCTCAAACAAGACATGACTACCCAACTTGAATTTGTCATTTCGATGATTTGCACCAAGCTGCATATCCCTATAGATCCCCCTTTATCTGACCCACCTTTTCATACCGAAGCCGAAACTTCCTCTCATTCCCATAATTTTCATCCCCATCACTTTCAGCATGACCTACGCCTTCCACGGGTGTATGTGACCAAATTTGATGGCTCAGATCCCACTGGTTGGGTAACTCAAATGGAACATTATTTCTCTTTGTACGGCATTAAAAATGATTTGGCCAAACTCTGGTATGGTGTTCTCCATCTAGATCAAGAACGTTGGCAATTATGGAAATGGAGAAAAACTTCCCGTCAAGGGTATATTGCTTGGACACACTTTGTGGCAGAGCTTTATGAATGCTTTGACACTGACACCGACCATTTAGGCCATTTGACAAAGTTGAAACAATATGGAATAGTGGAAGACTTTATAGTTTCTTTTGAGCGACTGGATTTTTGTATAGAGGGCATTTCGTATGATTTTTTTCGAGAATGTTTTATCAGTGGCCTCAAGGATGAGATTTCTGCCCATGTCCTCATGGCTCGGCCTCAGAGTTGGGTGGAGGCTACTAAAAGGGCTAAGGAAGCACAACAAGTTGTCTCTTCTCAAAACTGAAAACCCCCCTTTATTCCTCGCACTAAACCAATAAATCCCACTAATCCTTCTTCTCCACTAAAGATCCAAAAATTGACCAGGGATGAAATGGATGAACGCCAACTCAAAGGCCTTTTTTATAATTGTGATGACAAATATTTTTCGAGCCACAAGTGTAAGGAACAAAATATTTTATGGCCATCTTAGAGGATATTTCGGAAGAGGATGTTGAAACTCCCCTTGTGTCTGAGTCACTTGAACCCACTGACATAACCCCTCCCTCAGACCCTCTCAAAGTAGAACCGATCATCTCCCTAAATGCTCTCACTGGCTTCTCTACCCCCCAAACCGTCAAGATAATTGGTTACATCAAGCATAGGAAGGTCATCATTCTTGTTGATAGTGGAAACACCCATAATTTTACTCATCGCCGCATTGCCCAAGAAACACATTGCTATATCCATGCAAACAATAATTTCTAAATCATGATTTCCAATGGTGGCTCCATGAAATGTGGAGGGCATTGTGAAAATGTGTGTCTCTAAATTGGTGACTACCACCTGAAATATCATATGTTTGCTATCGACATGGGTGGTTGTGACATTGTGTTGGGTGCAGACTGGCTAAGGAATTTGGGTCCCATTCTCATGGATTTTAAGGAATTAACCATGCAATTTGACCAGGAGGGACAACAATATAAGTTCCAAGGCATCACCGCCAGTTCACTTGAGATCATTAGTTCCAATCGTATGGAAAAGTTGCTCAAAAAAGGCCATTCTGGTGTTATTTCCCAACTCCATGCCATACAAGAAACTGAGACACCCTCTATGCTGCAAGACCTCCAATCCATCCTCTCTAAACATCAATTGGTCTTTTATAATTTCCATGGACTCCCTCCTTCACGTGGTGTTCATGATCATTCCATTCCCCTTGTACCAAGAAGCCTTCCTCCCAATATTCATCCCTATTGCCACCCCTTTTCCCAAATAAATGAAATTGAGAAAATGGTTTAAGAACTTCTTAACGCAGGTGTTATCCTGCGGTCATGGTCCTGAAGAAAGAAGGTTCTTGGCGCATGTGTCCTGACTTCCGCGCCCTCAACAAACTCACCATTAAAGACAAATTTCCCATTCCTGTCATTGATGACCTCTTGGATGAATTGAGTAGCGCCCAGTTCTTTACTAAACTTGATCTTCATTCTTGCTACCACCAGATCCATATGAAAGAGGTAGACATTCCTAAGACTACCTTTATAACTCATGAGGGCCACTATGAGTTTCTGGTCATGCCCTTTGGCTTGTGTAATGCCCCCTCCACCTTCCAAAGCCTCATGAACCATGTCTTCTGTCCTTTTCTCTGTCATTTTGTCTTAGTTTTCTTTGATGATATCCTCATCTATAGAAAAACCTGGACAGACCATCTTTCTCATGTGGATCGAGTTCTCCATCTATTCTCTCAGCACCAACTTTTCCTGAAACAATCTAAATGTTCTTTTGGCACCTCAGAACTTGAGTACTTGGGTCATCTTGTTGGCAAGGACGGCGTTAGGGTGGATCCTAAAAAGATTGAAGCTATGCAAGATTGGCCTCACCCAAAGACTCTCAAAATCTTGTGTGGATTTATGGGCTTAACAAGTTATTATTGCAAGTTTGTTAAGAATTATGGAAAGATTGTAGCGCCTCTCACTGCACTCCTTAAAAAGAATTCTTTCTCTTGGACTCCAGTAGCTGCTTAGGCCTTTCAAACCTTGAAGATGGCCATGTGCACCACTCCAGTCCTGGCCCTTCCTGATTTCACAAACACCTTTTTCTTGGAATGTGATGCTTCAGGGAAAGGAATTGGCACTGTCCTTATGCAAGAAGGTCGACCTTTGGCCTTTACTAGCAAAAAATTGTCTGAACGAAATTTGGGAAAATCAATCTATGAAAAGGAAATGTTGGCTATTGTGCATGTTGTTGATCTGTGGCACCCTTATCTATTGGGGCACAGCTTCCAAATTAAGACAGATCATCAAAGCCTGAAGTATTTTCTGGAACAACGCATTTCCTACCCAGAGCAACAAAATTGGGTGACTAAGCTCTTTGGATATGATTATGAGATCATTTACAAGAAAGGAAAAGACAATGTGGTTGTGGATGCACTTTCCCAAAAATATGAATATGAAGGATCCCTTTTTTCTCTCTCCTTCATTGTACCAGATTGGCTCCAAGTCGTTTGCCAGGAATGGCTACATGATCCCAAAAGTTTGCATCTGATACAACAATTGCAGTCCAATTCTTCAATCCCCCCAGGGTACTCTTGGCTTCATAATGAGCTTCTATACAAAGGTCGTTTGTATTTATGTAAATAGTCAAAACTTAAATCCACGGTGCTTTCTGAGCTTCATGCCACATCCACAACTGGGCACTCCGGGTTTACCAAAACCTATGACAGGGTCAAACGTTCTTTTTTCTGGGATGGTATGAAACAAGACGTTCGTAATTTTGTAGTTGAATGTGATGTGTGTCAACGCAACACGGGAGAAACAATCAAATCTCTTGGCACACTACAACCGCTTCCGATTCCACCTGTTATTTGGAGGGATATTGCTATGGATTTTATTACAGGATTACCTAAATAGGGAAATAAATCAGTCATCATGGTGGTAGTCGATCTCCTTTCCAAGTATGCTCATTTCTGTGTTCTTCAACACCCATTTACAACATCCAATATGACTCAAATTTTTATGGATCAGGTCTTCAAGCTTCATGGCATGCCACATTCTATTGTTTCTGATCGCGACCCAACTATCACCAGCAATTTTTGGCAACAACTGTTCAAGCTTCAAGGCACCCAATTGCATATCAACACAACTTATCATCCATGGACTTATGGACAAACTGAAGTTGTCAACAAGTGTTTGGAAACATATTTGAGGTGTTTTACATCAGAAAATAAAAATCAGTGGGCTCAATGGTTACCCCTAGCTGAATGGTGGTACAACACTTCATACCATACAACTACCCGCATGACCCCTTTTGAAGCAGTATATGGACAAAAGACACCTTTAGTTCTCTCATATTTACTAGGTGTCTCGAAGGTCCAGGCAGTTGACCAAACGCTTACAGTTCGAGAGGCTATTCTCCGTACCCTCAAAGATAATTTGGTCATGGCCCAGAATCACATGAAGAAACAAGCAAATCAAGTTCGCTCTGAACGTGAATTTACAGAAAGGGATCATGTGTTTCTTCGACTGCAACCTTACAAGCAAAATTCCCTCAAGGCCGAACATTGTCAGAAGTTGGCACCCAAATTTTATGGTCCTTATACCATTCTCAAGCGTGTGGGACAGGTGGCCTATCAGTTAGCTTTTCCCAGTCATTCTAAGCTACATCCTATTTTTCATGTTTCGTGCTTAAAGAAGGTGATTGGAACTAAGTGCCAAACTCAAACCAACCTTCCCAAGTTGGATGAAGAAGGATCCATTTGGCTACAGCCACAAGCAGTTTTGGACCAGTGTGAGCATTTCCTGTGTCAACAAACCATCAAGGAAGTGTTAGTGTAGTGGAAAGATACAACTCCAACAGATGCCACTTGGGAACCAGCTACCATTCTGCTGCAATTTTCACATCTCAAGCCTTGAGGACAAGGTTGTTTTTAAGGGGGAGGATATGTTAGGGACCTAACCCCTCACGTATGTAGAACAATATATTCAGATGTAATAAAGGTCAATATTAATAAGGCCTTGCAATAAAGTAGAATAAGTCAAATGTAAGAAGACTTAATAGAAGCTTACGCTTCTAGAAGGATCTTCCTCTAGATGGTTCTTTTGATAGACATATTTAGTATAAATGGGAGTCGAGGGTATGAGAACCCTATCTTGGATATTATTGTAATAGATCTCTTCTCGACTGGAGTTTTCCCCCTCGAAGAGGCCTGTGAACATTGCTCTCAGAATCAAAGTTCTCTTTCTAGTGTTATTTTGATATCATTTCAATGTTATTGTGGTGTTGTTTTGGTTATATTGTTAGTTATCTGTCATTTCTAGCATTTTATTTATGTTCTACATACTTTTTATATCTGGAATATTACAGTTTCCCGCTAGGCGTTGGCTTGCTGGCTATTGGCACTAGCCTAGAGTTTATAGTGGTAGCCAACCGTATTTGAACTTGGACCTCTCCAAGGCAATCCCAGCTAGTTAGTGATTCCCCTAGATCTTAAAAAAAAAAAAACTCCTATGAAAAACAAAAAGACATACATCAATTCGTGTTCCACATGAGGCATGTCCTTTCACTTTGTAGCTTGAAAGATACACTTCTATCTTCAATATACATTCAATATACAACTAGATTTTTTTGTTCTAATAGATGGACATTAAATCAATAGTAATATAAGAAACTCTCACTCCCTTAATACATGTATGAAATGTATGTAATTTCACTATATAATTAATGTAGATTTATTTTAATATAATTAATTAGATTTAATTTAACTCTAGATTTATCAAGTATTAGAAGTGATTTAATTTCTTAAGGTGTAAATATTTCATCATTTAAGATGGTTCTAGGCTACTTGTACTCTCACTCAACTTAATAAAACTTAGAACTCACACCTTGTGGATATGTAAAAGTACAATTTTGATTATTGTTAAGATATTTATATTTACATTGTAACAATATTTATTTGTAAATATCATATATATGTTATTTCATTCTATGTGTAAACATGATATCTCTATTTGTATCTCTCTATATAAAAACTTCTATAATAATAATCTAATTTTAAGGTCACAGCCAAGATAGACACCAAATTGGTGTATGATACTCCCTTGTTTGTGGGACCCCCTTGTATGTGTAGATATCAAATCTTTCTAGGTATGTTTATATTTCTATTTGCATCTATATTTGGCTAACATATGGTATTATTATTATTATTGTTGTTGTTATTATATATTTTTTAAGATAACATACATTGTCGTAAGAATTAACCACATGACTAATGATTTTTCTAATTTCCAGATCTGATAATTATTACTTTATGATTTCCAACAGATTTTAATGCCATTGTTATCATAGATTAACTACACACTGAAAATCACAACTGAAATAAAACTGCAGCGGAAATAACCGAATCATAGAGAAATAGCCATGCACAATAGACACAAGATTTATCTTAGGAAAACACGAACTAGGGAGAAAAACCCAACAAACTTTTCTCTAGAAGAAATTCAATCCAAGTTCATGAATACATCACCAGACAAATGAAGAGTTCCAAGCACATAGAAATTTGCGCCCTAGTGTGAGGAAGATCCCTCAAGTATGGCACATCACTAAAACAAGATAGCGCACCAAAAAATTGGCACAAATGGCAACTGGAAACTACAACTAGCTAATGCACACTAGAAGAGGAGAGATGGTGAGATGTATAATAATGAAATCAATCTGCCTTTATTTATACTAGTCAAGTCACCTTAATTTACTTGTAGGGTAGGCTTGTCATTTTTGTCTTTTAACTTTATTTTATTTCTTTTGTTTCTTTTACAAGTGGTTCTTCAATGATTCAATGGACCCGACTTGATCTTCTTGTCTTCTGTTTCTTGCTAGTGCATTCCAGGGACTTCTATAATGGTTTCTTATGGAGAATGGCTACTTGAAGTTGCGAAAATTCAACACTCCCTCTCAATGAGGGAGACATTATCCATACTTGTATTTCTTCTGTCATAGAAAAGTTTCTTCATGAGCTATGTTGATGATCCATATCCACACAACTATGTTTAGCACCTTTGGTCTTAAAGAAGACCACACCTGGACCATTCACCTCCACAAGTACACCCTTGCGAGTGAATTTCACCACAAGTAAACCCATGTGATTGAATATTCCATTCTCCACTGGTTGAACCACCAATCTTGGGAGAATGATGTCCGATGTTATTTGACACGTGCAAGCACCTTGAGTCCACAGGTAAACCCCTGTAAGTAAGGACTACGCCTGGGCCCATTTACCATAAGTACACCCTTGAGACAAAGGTATCCTACCTCCATTGGTCTCCATCCCAATCTAGGATAAGGTCTTCTCAATGCTTACCAGGGCCACTCACCACCACAAGTTCACCCTTGTGAGTGAGTGTCACTTATAGGTAAAGCCCTGTAAGTGAATATGTCATTCTCCATTGGTTAAACCACCAATCCTGGGAGAATGATGCACGATGCAACCACACACTGGAGGAATACTAGCACCTCAAGTATTCTATCCTAATACTATGCTTGGGCCACTCACCTCCACAAGTACACCCTTCTGAGTGAGTGTCACTTACAGGTAAACCCCTGTAAGTGAATTTGTCATTCTCCACTAGTTAAACCACAAATCATGGGAGAATGATGCCTGATGCTTTCCCCTGGAGAAAAAACATCACCTCGAGTCTTTTTTCCTTCGAAGACTATGCATGGGCCACATGTAAACCCTTGTGAATATCTTCCCGATGTTGCAAATCATCAACAATCCCTCTCATTGAGGAAGACATTCTGCATCACGCCAAGTTCTTCTCTGAATATTGGAGCTTCACTTCTCCCTTTTGTATCATGTATCGGATGATATGCAATTTTCTCATCTGTAGATATGTACTAGAGATTCACTGCCCCCTTCCACATCATGTCTTGGATGAAGTCCTGCAAGAAGATTCTGAAGCCGCATTTCTTTACGACTTGCGATACCGACTGTGATATACATTGTCTCTGTTGTATTGAGTGCTACAGAAACTTGCTTTCCTAAAATCGTAACTGATCTCAAGCTAAAGCAACACCCCAAAGTGCTCAATCTGTCTATTGCACTCGTTGCCAAATTGAAATCTGTTGATCCAAATTAATCTTGGAACGAAATGAAAATAGAGATATTACAATGAAATAGTCATGAAAATTTCCAGAAACAAAGAAATACAACAATACTTGATTTCTATTAATGAAAGAATTGTAAAGAGACTGTAAAAATACAGAGTGCAAGACTCGCTAGAGTGGTGGTAGCTTTATCTCTGAGAAGAGATGTGATGACTATGCTCATTTGCAAGAAGATGATTACAATGAGTCTCTTGAGGCATTTTTATGATAAACATGAATGCCAAAACTCTAGACATCCAAAAACCTAACCCTAGGAGATGAAACGCCAAAATTCATGTGGGCCCTGTTTGGGTAAGCTAGTACATTAACTTCACAGGGTCATAACTTTTGCATATGATCTCTGTTTTAGGCATGTGATAGCCTGTTGGAAAGGTATTTTCGAGAAATACACATTACACCTTCAAACTCTAACTCCCTCTATAGTTTGATTGTGGAGAGCCAAACAAACACTATTTAGGACCCCAAAACGACCCTAGAAGTACAACAAGATGTGTTGACATGAAAACATACAAAATAATCCAGTTAGATTAGGTGGGAGGCCACCAGTGTCCACCTCGAATATGTGTAGGGATTCAGACAACCCTAGAAGTGTAAAACCCACAATTACAAAGAAGTACAAAAGAACGTGTTGCACTAAAAACTGAAAAGAGGAGTCATTTGGAACAGATGGGTGGCCACCAATATCCACTTGGATCAATCCTCCCCCCTTGGGAAGAAATGGTCTCCATTCCGTTGAGTGCCCAGGGAAGAGGGGAAAGCATTTTCTGAATCTGACGTTTGTTGAGTTGTGTGCCTTGTTGGAGAAGTTGTGCTTCTTGGCTTGTGGAAGAATGTCACAAACCCGCTGTTGGAGGGGTTGAATCTGTTCCACCAACCTGATGTCTCTGGTTGGATGGGACATTGTATATGCACCATTGTAGGTGAAGAAACAATATCTTCTATCTCTTCGACAATCTATTTTTGCTAGATAGAAGGTGTTGAGCCTGTAGTGGTTGTAGAGGTCTTCTTTGCATCCTTTGAACAGACTGTGAAGAGGATGAATTTCATAGTATGAGATATTACCTTTCAGTGTTTTTTTGGTGGAGAAGTAGTTAGAACTACCTCTAGTATCCTGTAGAGATGACCTCCCAGAGTAATAATCACACTACGGAGTCTAGACTCATAGACAACATGACGTTTCCACATATATGGTTGACCCAAAACAACATCACAGAAATCAAGAGGGGAAATATCACACACTACCTCATCCTTGAAGGGATGGATGCCATATGAAAGGAGACACCACTGGCTGATGCGAAGATCTTGTCCCTGGTGAAGATACCTGATGTTGCATGGTTGAGGTTGTGGTGTTGTCGACAACTGTAACTGTTTGGCGACCTTAGCTGAGATTAGTTTCTTCTGGCTATCGTTATCAACAATGAAATGCAATGGGGTCCCCTTCACCCACATATGTGAATGGAAGAGGTGCTCCCCCTCTTCATGATCTATTAGTTCTTCTAGCTTAATTGTTGTGGTCGTGACAATAGCAATGGGGTCTGCGTCAATGATATGTATGTTTTCATTATTTTATGGATTGGATTATAAATCAGGGTTCGGTTCCATGTCTTTGACCTCGTCCACCAATGATTGTTTCGAGTGACATTCATCGGTGTTGTGTCAGGAGATTTTGTGGAATTCACACCACTTCCCAGTGTCATTCTTCATCTTACTTTACCCTTTTTTTTCTGTGTCTTGGACTAGTTTTCTAGAGGTTGTTGGTTAGGGTCATCTTTACCATTCTTTGGTTATTGCATATTTGCAGACCCAAATTCCCATTTGTTCAGGTGCCTAAATTTATTCTCGATTTTGACGGCATATTGATAGGCAGCTCCCAATGATGAGATGTTTAGGAAATCCATTTGAGTTTGGATGTACCTATGCAGAGCCCCACGATATTTTAGAACCAGATGTCACTCAGAGTCTTTGATACCCAGCTTGGTGTGCAAGGTATGGACAGTATTTGTGAACTTTGACATTGTTTGGCTCTTCTCTTGCTATAGTGTGGTCCATCTCATGTACTGGTCTTCATAGTTATCAACATGATAGTATTTTTCTTTGACTGCATCCACAAAAAATCTCAAGTGGGCTCGACCCCATATATTCAAGATTCCTCTGTGGAAATTTGCTCCTAGTAAGTTTCCCACCTATGCTTGACATGGGGGAGATCCTTAAGGAGTGCAAAGGTGATCTTTTCCTTATCAAAAAAGTTTTAAACAGAGAAATAACTCTCTAATAGATTTAACCATTTTTCTAGGGAATCCACATCTATCTGACCTTCAAATATGGGAATATCAAAATTAACTTGTACCTTGAAGAGAGAGATTCCTCCAAAATGGTCACTTGATGAAGATGCACATGTTTCTATTGACAGGATTTGAAGGATGTGTGCAAAATTCTGCATCATTTCGTCCCTCTATCGCGCAAGAGTTTGCTCAATAAACAAGTTAATAGAATATTCTGCTTCGTTGTTTTTCTTTTTCTGCTTCCATCGAGGGTTTATTGGGCCTGTGAGAGTGATTTCCCTCAAGAGAGACAAACTCGAGACCCAACAGGATATACTTAGACCTTGTCAGGGACAAGCACTGAAAAACGATCAAGAGCAGCCTGCTCTGATACCATTGATCCATATTATTTTTGGAACGAAATGAAAACAAAGATATTACAATGAAATAGTCATGAACATTTCCATAAACAAAGAAATAAAACAATACTTGATTTCTATTAATGAAAGAATTGTAAAGAGACTATAAAAATATAGAGTGCAAGACTAACTAGAACAGTGGCTTTATCTTTGCGAAGAGATGTGACGGATACACTCA
This sequence comes from Picea mariana, assembly GCA_032191745.1. NCBI lineage: Eukaryota > Viridiplantae > Streptophyta > Pinopsida > Pinales > Pinaceae > Picea > Picea mariana. The sequence continues at coordinate 44,111 of JASDQU011030092.1, read as the reverse complement.
TTTGCAAAAAGATGATTACAATGAGGCTCTGAAGGCCTTTTTATGATAAATATGAATGCCAAAAACCTAGACATCCAAAAACCTAACCCTAGGAGATGAAACGCCAAAAGTCATGTGGGCCCCGTTTGGGTAAGTTAGTACATTAACTTCCTGGGGTCATAAATTTTGCATACCATATCTGTTTTAGGCATGTGATAGCCCACTGCAAAGGTATTTTCAAGAAATACACATTACTCCGTCAAACTCTGACTCCGTCTACAATTTGATTATGGCGAGCCAAAAAAACACTGTTTAGGTCCTCAAAACGACCCTTGAAGTACAACAAGATGTGATGACATGAAAACATACAAAATAAGACAGTTGGATTAGGTGGGAGGCCACTAGTATCCACCTAAAAGATGTGTAGGGATTCATAAAGTCTCATAAGTGTAGAACCCACAATTACAAAGAAGTACAGTAAAACATGTTGCACTAAAAACTGAAAAGAGGAGCTAGTTGGAGGGTGGCCACCAATATCCACCTGGATCATTTGTATATCCTTGTAGCCTCACTTTACCACCTAATACATATATGAGTCCATATCCAACTATACCATGCAGGTACCTCAACACATGATTTGCTGCAACCCAATGGTATTGTCCCGACTCTACCATAAACTGGCTCAAGGTGCTCACTGCAAAGCAATTATCCATCCTGGTTTTAACTAGATACATCAAGGATCAAATCAACTATTTGTACATCGTGGGATTCACCAAATATGATTCTAAAGAAGAATCACTCAACTTCTTTAGATTTGTCTCCATAGGTGTAGCCATGGAATTGTAGTCCATCATATCGAACCTCATCAGTATCCCCTGTCCAAGGAAGATCTCTTTTGGATATATGTCACACCTCTAATCCCATGAAATATTACATCTATTCAAGATCCTCCACCTCCAACTCTAAGTCCAACTCCCTCTGTCACTTTAATAATTACTAACTTACATTTTCCGGGAAATCGGGGATCCGGATTCCACGATTAGATATGTATTAAATCATATGTTCTTAGTAAACCCCAAATCCTGAAAATCTAGATTAAGTCCTGCTCTCTAGTCTACCTCATTGGCTTCTCCCTCCATGACTGAGACAAAATCCATATCTCAGTCCTCCTAATTGGTTAACTCATTTTTCACTGTAGAAAATTCTATTGAAACAAGTGTATCCTTCCAGGAGATCTCACATCTCCTAGAGGCCTCCTCAACTCATGACACCTATCTGTTAGTTCTGGAATATGTCTCTCTCCCACCTGAATATAAGGGGGAAATCCCTTTGAATGATTGAATCTTCCTCTGATTCAACTGAATCTCTATGAGATCAATCTCTCTCTGAGTTCACATGATCCCTCTAAAGCTTGAATCCCTCTGAGTCTATACAATCTTCGGATCCATATGCTCCCTTTGCATCTACTGAATTCCTTTGAGGTCTAATCTACTAGATTCTCCTCCCTACTAGATCATGAGGGATGACTCCCTCTGAACTCTGGCTCCTTCTGAGCTAGTTCTTGGTGGGGCTACCTGCCTCACCATTGGTGGATCCACCTTATCCTCTTTATGATGTTTCTCATCAATGCCATATAAATTGAGAATCATTGAGGTTGTTTTCTCTCCCTAAAAGTATCATAGGGAGCTGCATGCCTCACTTCATCCTACAAAGTATCATGAAGCCATGTTGACCTCCAACTGGTAACTGCAGCATCTCTAGGTAGATCCATTGGTCCTGCTAGATCTACTGAGTCTTTTTGATAATATGAAGGATGAAAAACTATACTAGAGGGAGATGTATGGTCATCTCTCTCGGAGCCTTCTTCTCCTCACAATCAATCTCCATATGAGACACTTTGTATCCCATAAAAGAACCCTTCTTTCTAGAAGGTTCTAACTTCATCCTCTTCTACTTCGGTACATGGATGCATATTTTCATGTATACAACTTCTTGTCTGGATAGTCTGCTCCATGTCTCAAACTAGAGATCATCTAATATGTTGTCTCCTACAAGCGTCACTATAGCTCCGTCCCAGGGCAAGTCACTATAGCTTCGTCTCAGGGTTATCACCAGTGACTTGCCCATAACAAGAACAAGCACAACCATCACTATAGATCTTTCTTGGAGATATCACCTATGACCTACTTGGAACAAGAATAAGAGGCACGAACAACGCTTTTCTAGTGTTGTGACCAATTATTCCTCCATGGTAACCTTACCAGAACAAAACAAGAACATCTCCATGTTAAACTCCATGGAATTTACAAGGTAAACTTCCTGTAAAAAAACAATAACATCTCCATGGTAACCTCCATGGAATTTACAAGATAACCTACCCAGGACAGAGACAACAACCAAGAACATCTCCTAGAAGAGATTGATTTCATTTTGTAAATAAGTGCATCATTAGTACTAGACAATGAGCATTTACATAATTATCATTGTACCAACAATACTCAAGTGTTACTAAACATTTGATAGAAAAATTACTCAATAGTAATAGAACTCTAAAGACTGTTGTCCTAGTTACAACAATTACTTAAGATGCAGCAATATAAAATATCAAACCTGATATGCAAACCTGGAGTCTTGTTGCTATTGTTTAATTTGATTTTGAGTTGTCATATAATGTAGGAGACATCATCACTACTGCCTCCAACTCCTGAGATTCCTATGAGTGCAGTAGATCTATGATCCCTTTGGATCTACCGTCACTACTTGAACAAATGTCCTTTTTCCAAGTGTACATCTCCTACAAACACCTGTTGATTAAGGTTGGTTGTCATTGATGTCAAACATTGAAGAAAGCCCCGTAGCACAAAGGCTTGGGTAATGGACCCAATATTGTTTGATGTAAATATGACTCATTATTGTTTTTTCATGGTTGATAAGAAGTAAATATGGATGAACTCCAAAGTGGTCCCCTTATGGTGAAAGCCCTCACGGGAAGACGCTTTGTGGAGTAAGAGAACC
>JASDQU011030092.1:17523-41017 GCA_032191745.1 Picea mariana | reverse complement strand
TGACACATGATTGGTACATACTTGGTACATGGTTGGATGCACTTTTTTATGGTACAGGTTGATTACAGGTCGGTGCACGGTTGATGCACTTGTTTATGGTACAAGTTGAGGTATAGGTTGATGCATGGTTCAGATTTATTAGTATAGGTTTATAGCGGTATATCTAACAGTGATAGTGTGATAATGGTTCCATCATTCTACTTCTACTTCAGGGTGGCAGGATGGGGAAAGGACATGTGGTTGTAGCCACCTTCCAGTTGTAGCCGGAGAACATTGGGGGTTGTAGCCTCCTTCTGGTTATAGCCAGTGAATTGGGGAGTTGGAGCTTCCCTCAGGTTGTAGCTTGAGAAACTAGGGGGTTGGAGCCTCCTTCCAGTTGCAGCTGGAAAACAAAGGAAGTTGGTGCTTCCAATGAATGTAATTCTTCAAGACATATAAGAAAAAGCATTCCGTGGTTTTCTCCCGATTTCGGTTTCCACGTAAAACACTAGTGTATTGTGTATGTGTGTGATTGTTTATTTCTTATTGCTCATTATTGGATAATAATTCTACATTGATATAAAATTTGAAGAAAAAGGATTATAATTACGCTATTACTGATTCACCCCACCTCTCAGTAATCCAACAACACACTCATGATATAACTTATATACAAGCGCATACCTCTAAAATGTGTAACACCATCCATCTTGTCTTCTAATATGAGACAATACATCATCTCAACAAGAAGTCAGAAATCTGAATCAGAAGGTTCAATGTTAGGAATAATGTCAATAAGCCTGAAACCCTAAAATTTTAACTTTGACAGATTGTTAATATGAGAGGTGTAGTAGGTGCACTAGGGAAAGGCGACTTGCTCGATGAAACAATTCTCCCCAAATCATCCCAATAAATGCTCAGCGAGCTTTCACAAAAGTGTTACTACAATTGTTGTAGAGAGATAGGGGTGAAATTTCAACTTTCACCAAATTATGATCTTAAGAGGTGTAATAATTGTGTTGGATCAAGGTGAGTTGTTCTATGGTGGAGTTTAGTCCCAATGATTTTGCAATAAGTGCTCAACGAGATTGAGAAAAAAATTGTGCAACGACAAATTTCAACCCTGTACGATCTTCCTTATAGTGATTATACTATTCTGAAGGTAACCTTTCTCTGATACCATGTTAGTTTTTCTAATTATAAGATCTGATAATTATTACTTTATGATTTCAAACATATTTTAACGCCATTGTTATCATAAATTAATTACACACTGAAAATTACAATTGAAATAAAATTGTAGCGAAAATAACAAAATCACAAAGAAATATCCATGCACAATAGACACAAGATTTATCTTGGGAAAACATGAACTCGAGAGAAAAACCCAACAAACATTTCTCTAGAATAAATTCAATCCAAGTTCATGAATACATCACCAGATAAATGAAGAGTTTAAAACACATAGAAATTTGGGCCCTAGTGTGAGGAAGATCCCTCAAGTATGGCGCATCACTAGAACAAGATAGTGCACCACAGAAACAGAACAACTAGCAACTGCAAATGCAACTAGCTAATGTGCTCTCGAAGAGGAGAGTTGATGATATGTGTAATAATGAAATGAATCTTCCTTTATTTATACTAGTCAATTCACCTTAATTTACTAGCAAGTTCAACTTGTCATTTTTTTCTTTTAACTTTATTTTATTTCGTTTGTTTCTTTTACAAGTGTTTCTTCCATGCTTCAATGGAGTCGAATTGATCTTCTTGTCTTCTATTTCTTTCTAATGCATTCCAGGGTCTTCTATAATGGTTTCTTATGGAGAATGACCACCTAAAGTTGCAAAACTTCAACAATGACAACATTTCTACCATATTGGGATGTAGAAGTTCCTTTTGGCGCAATACGATTTATGAAGAAATTTATTAAAAACGAGGGTTCCAAAAAATACTCTTAATAAATGAAAAATATGTACAATAGCAATATTAAAGGCTAGGTAATAGAGATATATGCCTTTAATTCCAACTAGGATAAAATTATGTAAGAATAATCTCACTATTAAAAAAAGGAATATATCATGTCTTACATGGGATATGTGGTATCAAAAGGATTATTCTTTAGGATTTATATTTTTCAAGTCACCTTCAAATTGTAAGGAGTTATATGATTGACATGCAAGCACATGAACAACTTCTCCCCTTTCACTTCCTTCACCTCTTCCCCGCTTCTTTGTTATAGGAATGAATTAGACATGGATGACATGAAAACACATGAACAACTTTCCCACTTTCACCCCATTCACCTCTTATTACATCATAACTCCCCACCTCTTCACTTCTTGTCACATCATATCCCTTTTCCCTTTTTACCCCCTTCACCTCCCATCACCTTTCAAATGATAGGAAAGAGTTATACATCTTTGAAATGAAAGAATATGAGAAACTTCCCCCCTCACCCACTTCAACTCTCATCACATCATATCCTCCCTTCTCGCCCCTTCACCTCTTGTCCCCATTTCACTTCCTTCACCTCTCGTCACATATTTTTCTTGTCCTCATTTCATGACCTTCACCTATCATCACCTTCAAATTATAGGAAAGTGTTAGACATGGTTGATATGGAAGTACATGAACAACTTTCCCTCTTTCACCTCCTTCATCACTTATAATAGTGTAGCCCCCCCTTTTCGCCTTCACCTCTCATCACATCATAGCCTTTCTTCATCCCCCCACTTTCACCTCTCACCAACATTCAAATTATAGGGAGGAGTTAGAAATTGTTGACATTCAAGAACATGAGAAACTTCCTCCTTTCACCCCTTTCTCATATTGATACATCATCAACCCCTCCTTCCCCTTTTCACCTCTCATCACATCATATCTCTTTCCCCATTTCACCTCTTAAATTTCACCCTTGTAAAATCTCTTCACTTTTATAGTATATGAAGGAGTTAGACATGGTTGACATGCAAGTACGTGAACATAAATATTTCCCCCTTTCACCTACTTCATCTCCAATCACACTACAACCATTCAAAGAACATAAACAACTCACCCTCTTCACCTCTCATCACATCATAGATCCTGCTTCTACCCTCTTTACCTCTCATCAGACCATAAACCCCATTTCACCCACTTCACCTCTCATTACATCATAGATCCCCCTTTCACTCCCTTCACCTCTTGTTGCATCATATCCATTTTTTCCTTCATCCCTATACTCCTTTCATCTTCCCCCTTTCACCTCTAATGACATCATATTCCTTTCTTCCTTTCTCCTTTTCCTCCCTTCCCTTCACTTCCCTCCTTTCACCTTCCCACTTTCACCCACTTCACTTCTCTTCATGTCATATCCCTTTTTTTCTTTCAAAATGTCCACTTTTCACCTTCTCCCTTTTATCCCTTTCACCACTCATCACCTTTCAAATTATAGGAAGGAGATAAACATGGTTGACATATAAGAAAATGAAAAAATTCCCACCTTTTACCCCCTTCACCTCTCATCACAAAACATACCTTCTTCTAACCAATTCACCTCTTGTCACATTATATATATTTTCATATTTTTACTTTTCCCCTTCACTTCTTTCACCTCTCATCACATTTCATATTATAGGAAGAAATTAAACATGGATGACATGCAAGTAAATATATTATTTCCCCCCTTTCACCCCCTTCACCTCTCATCAAATCATAGACTCCTATTTCACAACATATACCTTTCCCTCTCTCCCCATTCACGTCTCTTCACATCATATCCCCCTCTCCCCATATCTTCACATCATATCCCTCTCTTCCTCTCTCCCCATATCTTCACATAATATCCCTCTCTTTCCCCCTCCAGAACCCCCCCACCTTTCACCTCTCTTCACCTTTCAAATTATACAAATAAGTTAGACATGTTTGAAATTAAAATACATTAACAACATTCCCCCTTTAACCCCTTCACCTCTCATGAAATCATATCCCTTTCTTCCTTTTCCACCTTTCAACTTCCTTTTCACCCCATGCACCTCTTTTCATATTTCATATTGTGGGAAGGAGTTAGACATGGTTGAAATGCAAGAGCATGAACAACTTTGTTCCTTAACCCCCATTGCATCAAATATCGTTTTTCTTTCTCCCCCTTTCCCACTCACACATTCTCCCTTTCACCCTATTCAACTCTTGATACCATTTATGTAATATCCCAAGTTGTAATCCCTATAAATTGTAATATAATTGTGCAAATGTGATTTAGAATGGTGAGCCAGTAATGTTTTGGGTTGGAAAGACTGTATTGATTAAATTCCAAGAGCCTAGTATATTAATATGTACATACATTGATTAGTAAAAATACATCATTGGTTGCAATATGAGAGGGATGATAACATTGGGGGGAGTAACATTGGTCGATCCCACTCTTTGAATGAGGAGTGGGATCGACTGATGATGGAACCAGATCGACCACTTTGGCACTCTTTAGATGAAGAGTGGGGTTTATCGATGAAGGGACTGGATTAGTCACTTGGGTTTCACTTTTCATATGAAGAGTCGGGTTGATCGATGACATAATTGGATCATCTACTTGGGTTAGTGTTTCAACCGAGGATGAAACCAGATTGACCAACTGATCAACCAGACTGGCCGGGGATGGAACCATATTGACCAGTCCATTAACTAATGATGATTTGGGAGAGATATTATCATGATCACCAATTGGAAGTTGAATATTTTCCAAAATATAAGAAGCCTCACCCATATGAGGGAAAAGGTGAGAGTAATGATCACCTTCGCATAACATACAAGGAAATTTGACAGTTCTGTTCTTCTTACCAACCTTAATGTCACTAGTTGACGGGGTGTCACTAGCATGTTCATCAGGGGTTGATGACGTGGAATGCCACATTTCTAAGACCTTGGGAAGACTAGGGAAATCCATCAGAAAGTGGTCATCCTTACAAAGCCTACAAGGGAATTTGGGTTTAGGATTCTTCATTTTAGACTTGTCAACTTTATCAACACTCCCAATACAATTATCAGTAGTTGGTTGCTTGGTTCCAACATGACCTGATGCAGTTGGAGGATTGGTCTCTATCTAATTCTTTTTCTTCTTCCCCTTTTGTTTCTTCTTCTTCTTATCAACCTGGTTACTTGCTTTAGAGATTTTATTAAGAAAAGAAGGAGAAAGGGAAGGAGACCTGATGGGTGAAGAAGGCGAAAGGTCGACATGAGGTTGATTTGTGGGTGGTGTGCTTACATCTGAAGCATTAGGTGCATTCGAAGCACTAGGAAAATTCGAGATCGCCAGAGTGGGGAACGACCAAATCGGTAACCCGATGGTGAGTCTCAGAAGACTCAGTGTGGCAATGCATGGAGGACCAATGTTTCCAAAAGAAGGAAAGGAAAAAGGTTCCTTGGGAAAAGGGGTTCTTTCGTTGGTACTCCCACAAATTGATGCCATTGACATTGACTCGACCTAAGGTCCACTAAGGAAAACAAAAAACATACACTACAAATCTAATAAGCAAGCAATCAAACAAACATTCCCACAATGAAACCACTAGTTGGTGATGAAATCCAACATTGTGAGATCAATGTAGGAAGGGGCTGGGATAGAGAAGGTGGATCAGTTACATTGGAGACCTTCTTAACAAACTTATGCCTTGGTGAAAGTTCCCACATGGTTTTACCTGTGGGTGTAGCCTCCAAGGAGCCTGAGTGAGTTTGACCAACATCTGACCTAGGTACGGTTAAGACTCCCCTTCACCATCACCTTGTGTATTAACCCGATAGATATAGGCCACTAAGGTTACCAACTCACAGTCAGCCTCTAGGAGGGTACAATCGATAGTAAGGAAGGAACGTATGGGAAGGATAACAAGTTTGAAATTCTTCAAGAGAATTGAAGACAAGTGGACCGAAATACTACTGAGAACCCCGAACGGATTCAGGATTCACAAAGCTTCGAGACCAAATGAAACCAGTCATTTCTCAGGAAGAACCCCCAATATACGATCGTTCCTCTATGTGGGTTAAGCTTCAGAGGGGAAATATCCACTTCCCTTCTGCATGCGACCTCGTGTTTAACCCTTGTGTGAGAGGGGGATGCCAACTATTCTTATATGAACAATTGGTTTTACCACCCCCTAGCACAATATTATATGTTTGTCTTATGGATTTGGAAAGTTATCCTCACAACCTATTCCAAATCCCTACACTTTAAGCTAATGTAGGTTCACTACCAGATAACATAAAAGTGTGTGATCAATTTTATAAGTTTTTCATTTTTGGGATGTTGTTTACTCAAGGGTGCGAAAGTGAAACTTATGGTGTTTTAGACTCAACTCCAAAAGAATGCAGAATAATGAGATGAAAATATTTTTCTTCAATGAATCCTACATACGGGATGGAGAAGAGGTTCAACTTTCTTCAACAAAAACACCCAATTCCCAAACATAGTTTTCTAAATGCAATCTACTACACTACCCAAAAGAAAGAACACAATTATCTTTTTTATTTGATTTTAAAACAAAGAAAATGAAAATCCTTTAATGTTTCTTTATGTTCAATCAAAATGGAAGAGTCAGATGCAGATACAAAAGACACAAAGAAAAAAAAATTCAAACAAAGAATGCACTCAAAGGATAATGAGAATTGAAAGAAAAAAGTATGATAACACGTTCAATCAAGAACTCAAAGATGAAAAAGAGAGAAGATAAACACTCACGGAAATCCTCAAACGAAGAGAAACAAGAAACAAAAATCAATCTAGGTTTTCATAAGAGTCCTAATCATCCAGAAAATCGATATGTTTCAAATGAAGACAAGAAGGCTCAATACCAAGCAACTTTTTCAAGCCTTAGTTGATGAACAGTCCTAAACAGTTAAGCAATCTGAAAGATTTACGAGACGAAGATCAGATAAACCCAAAAGGAAAAAAGAACCAAGGGATGTTGTTAACCCAAGGGGACCACAACTAAGAGAAAATTTTCAGACTCAAAGGATAAACATAAATGAGTGATAAATGTCAAGCTCTTAGTAAAACAAAGTCAAGACTATTCAAAGGTCTCTGAGCAAAAAGCTCCTCATGATTAGACTGAGAAAAAGTGAGCAAAAAAGGGCAGGAAAACCCAGAAAAGGAGATCAATGCTCTTATTTCCAAAGGGACAAAGTGCTACAACGCTCCGGTATACACTACAGGGGGCATTGATCCTAGATCAACTCTCTGGTGTACACAGTAGAGGAGCGCTACCCTTCCCAAAAACTCAGAAAAAAGGCTAAGAACTCATAATACTTTGCCAAAGAATCTGTGAAATCTTCAATGAAGAAGAGAGAAAGGGAAGTAGATCAGAAACAAACAACAAATATGATCTAAAGGTGGGCAAAATCTCATACAATGTAAGGAAAGACAAGTCAATGTCCTTCTCTAGTGGAGTCACCAATTTATGTTGCATAAATATTCCCATGTGGATAGGTGAACTTTCCCTTGGATTATTGATCCCTAAACCAAAACAGAAAAACACAAGTGGAAACTAACATCCCTTTGAATTTAGTTTAACTAATCAAAAATCAAGAGAGGGAGAAAAGGTGGGATGCGCCTAGTTTCGAAGTTTGTCCTCGCTGCATCCAATCCGAGCTTGATCTCAAAATTCCTTAGCACAACTGGATACCTACAATGCAATAGACAACAAAGAGAAGCAAATAACCTATTCTACAAGATTATATTAAACAAATTCATCTACAAAGATTGAAGGAACAATAGAAAATAACATGCAAGAATACACAAGCTTGAAGGAAATAGGCCAAGTATATTAAAATGAGAACCCAAAGAGAATACTTACAAACATGGATGATGATGCAACACTCCTCCAAGATATCCTCATCCAAACCTTTGCATGAATCCATGATCATAAGTATGATATCTCCAAGCTTCCTCCTCCTTTCTGTTCTCCATGGAAATCCCTCGTTATATAGGATTTGGAGGCTTAACCACCATGGAGAAGATCACTCACTAGATCCACTAAAATGGGATCTCTAAGAATTTTAGGGAGAAAATATCTCTCAAGGATTTTAGGGTGAAAATATCTCTCAAGGATTTTAAGGAAGAAATATCTCTCGAAATCGACCAAATTAAGATTTTGGTTTGAGAAAATATCTCATCCATCCATGAGATTCTCAACCTCTCCTTGAGATTAGGAAACTAAATGTGAGGTGGATTCTCACACTAAATTAATTTCCTTTTTATTAATATTAATAAATAATTCATGTGCACCTAGTATTTTGACCTTCATATAAAATATTTCTCCTCCACATTGACTAGGGATTGTGACATATGTTATTTCATGGTGTCAAGGTGTACGCGACACTTAGCAAGGTGTGTATGACACTTTTACAACATTTGCGACACTTAGGATGAGGTACTTAAGTGTGACATTTTGGTGTGTAACAATGTTGTTGATGAAGGTGGACACCTTGGAGAATGTTGCAGATTCATTAACAAAATATCTGAACAATGAGAAGTTCTCTTGGTGTAAAGGATCTATGGGCATTTCTTCCCTGGATTGTTGACTATGTAATCCTGCACTCTGTATGCAAAGAAAACAACAAGTGGGAGAATGTTGGGTATGTGTTATATTATTTGAAAATTGATACAATGTACTGTCCACTGATATGGGAGAAAAGGGGGTCTAGCATGTGCTTAGCACCCCCCAGCTGGGAGGGTTGCATGGGTTCAAGGGCAGGAGCCCTCGAGAAAAAAAATTGGTTTGTTTTTGGCGGTTTTTTGGCACATCGTTTTTTCTGATGGTTTTCTAATTTTGGTTTAGGAATTAGGGTTGTTGAATAATCTGGTCCAATGTATTAGGGTTTTGGATTCCACGGGATCCTATATTTATATTTATTGTAAACAATGAATATTATGAATAAAATATTAGAGGTGCAACTCTAAAAAGGTTGTTGGTTTTCCCGATTTGGGTTTCCAGGGTAAAAATCTCTATGTAGTGTGTGTGTGTGTGTGTGTGTGTGTGTGTGTGTGTGTGTGTGTGTGTGTGATTGTTTTATTAAGAATTTGTTTGTATTAATTAATTGTACAAGGTTAAAATCTACATTAACATTCTCTAGCTCTGAGACCACTGATAGACTAGGTATAAACATAAATTTAACTCCACGCTTGATGATTCATTAACATGGAACCTCAATAAATATACAATCAGATGACCGATGGTCTTCATTTTCTAGGTGACTCTTCCTATCACCTATGACTCTTCATTTCTATTATTTACAATACCATTTACAAATTAACACAATCTAAGGATTGGGTATTCAACAAATATTTTAATAACCTTCTTAGGAAAAGCTATCACTAGGTTAGTTATTAAGACAATCGATATAACTAAAACACATAATTAGTTGATTTCCATATGCACAAGTACACCAACTTCCTTTTATGTACTTGTAACAATTATCTATTGTACTAAGTTTTCATTTATATTTTATATGGGAAGAGAAATGTTTATTTTTTCAATATTCTCATGTTTATTTATTTTATTTTTTTGAAAAAATGCTTCTTATACTCTATATATAAATAAAAAATTACAATAAAGCACAACCAGGTAACATTATTTGAAGGTTAATAAGAATCTTAGAGAAGAATGTAGATCTTTAAGAGAAGCTTGTTAAAATTTCTTATTTGCAACGTAAATACATACGACAACCTTTATTTGAAAACAATGAGAGAGAAGAGATATTTATTGAAAAATAACCTCACATCACCACTTTGATAAAATATTAGAGGAACAACCTTCATAAAATGCCAAAATCCAATCCTTTGAAGAAAAATGACAGAAAACACCTATCATCTCCTTGTTGGCCCTCGACCAAGTTTTGAGGAAATCTTGGTCGAGTTTGACCACTTTTTGGACTTTGATGCAGTGATCGAAGATGGAGTGCCTAAGCGGAGCAGAGATCACTGACCTCACTTATTTTGTGGGCTTTGTGGACCCAACAAGGGGTTCATTAGGGTTTTTGTATTAGGGTTTATGGGATGTCGGCCCATGGGTTTACCCATGATTATGCCTATTTGTAAATGTAAAAGTATAAATAAGAATAAGATTGTAAGGATGAGTAGTAGTAGAAGGGGTTGTAATTGGCTAAGTGCGAGAGGCAAGTAGTTATGAGTTCATTTGTGCAACAAAACATGTATGTAAGGCTTCGTTCTTGATAGAGGAGTTGGCTCTGTGCCTTGACTTGATTTTGGGAAGGGGATCTGGTGCTTAGTGCACAGATCACCTCGAAGCTTGGCTCTGTGGCTTAGTGCACAGGAGCAGACGAATGTAAGAGATTGAAGCCTAATAAAGAAGAAGAAGAAGAAGTTGGTGGATGTAGCCCCACACTGGGGTGAACCACATATATCATGTGTTGATGGTTTACTTTGTGCTATGATGTTTATGCTGTGAATTTTCTTAGTGCACTGATTCTTATATATGATAGATAGATCTATGAATGTTTAGTGCTTTATTTATGTTGAATGTGCTAGATATAACTTATGATGCTAAGTGCGATGTGTATTTTTTCAGTTTTATTGCGCCGATCTATCCTTAGGGTTTGTTCTGCGATGTGAATAAAGTTGATAAGCTAATGCATGTTATCTTCTAAGTACTTTGCGAATCACAGATTTGTGTCCCAACTTGGTTACAGAAACTTGAGTCCTGTAACCCCTCCTACCTCTACCTCAAGTGAGACTTCGCCTGGTTCGCAGGTGTTGCCAAAAGGGTCGGTAGTTAGGGTTTTTTTGGTGCATTGTTGAAGCGTTGAACCCTGGGTCTGCCCCTGTGCCAACAAATGGTTCCATTGCCGAGACCTGAAACTGTGATTGTTGGGAACTGAAGTAAAGAAAAGAGAAGCTTAGTGCGTAGATCTTCTGTTGTAGCGTGCAGTATTCTACTTGAATTGCGAAGTTGTGTGCTAAGAAAGAAACTGGATCTGAGGTAAGATCTTGAAAGAGGTAAAGATTTGCACTTTGATAAGAGTAAGATAAGTAGAAATTTTGTTTCAAAAGAATGAATTTAGGTGTGTATAATAGATTATGTCCTAGTCTGAAAGCTAGGGCGTAGCAGGGAGAAGGAGTTGATCTAAGTAAGTATAATAGAAATGAAGAATTATATGTTATTTCTATGAATAGAAAGAATTTTTGGACTAATAATTGGATGCAGGAACCTAGAAAGAATTTTTGCAGATTGCAGGTCCAACACTGTGATCCTAGTGCGTAGTACATGAGAAGTTGGGGAACATACAAGAGAAGAGAAGATTAACCCTATGGTATAAATGTAGAAGACCAGGACAACTTGTTAAGGAATGCCCTAGTCTAGGTCCTATTTGTCTTTGTTGTAAAATTGTTGGTCATAAGGTTGAGGATTGCCCGAGGATGATTGCTAAAGTTGAACAAATGAACATGAGTCAAGAGAATAAGAGCATGTTAGAAGATCAGATAGAGAATGGATCAAAGGAAGTTCAGACTACATTAGTACAGTTAAAAGAGGCAATGAATGATCACAAAGATGTCAGTTTACCAGAGATCATGAAAGAAAAACAACACATAGATACAAGAATAGGAGACTTCGACATAGAATATGTCTTGGATGAGGAAACACTAGTGAATATTATGATAGAAGGCACTTGGGAAATTTTGGGAAAGCCTAATGTGGTACCTTCACTGGGAAGGATAGGCTTGCTTAAAGAAATATGATAACCCTATGTGGAAGAGTTACTAATGTACCTGTTATTATTCATGGAACATTGACTGAAGAGGAATTTGAAGTCATCAAGTTTGTTTAGAACAATGCCCCTTTCCCTCTTTTGTTAGGAAAGACTTGGATTGAGAAGGATCATATTAGAAGGAAAGCAAAGGAAGAAGCTACAGAAAAGAAAAAGCAAGAACTAAGGGATTTCATAGCTAGGAAAATAGATCGACTGATTGAAGAACGAGAAGTTAAGTTGAAGCAGTAGAAGGAAAGATAATTAGCTATCGAGGTTGAAAGAACGCAAGAAGGTTTGAAGGACCAATCCATGCAAGAAGAAAGTAAATCCACCCAAGAAGTGGTAAGGGAAAGGATACTAACTTTGAACCCATTAGAATTACATCAACACTGCGAAGTCACTACGATAGGAGAAACTAAGAATAAGAATGAAAAGAGAAATCCAGAAACAGTTAGAGAGACTTAGATCATAGGAAAGAAAGAAAGGAAGCTCAGTAAGAAGAAAGCCAGGTTGGAAAAGCTACAGAGAGTTATAGAGAAGACTTCGCAGAAGGTAGGTTTGCAGGATTTGAACCTTGTCGGAATAGTAGGACTGTGCAGAATGGGACTTCGCCTCGGCGAAGCTATATGACCATTGGAGGCACCTCGACCATTAGAATGATGCTCTAGAATGGCTAGGAAACACATTTATGGGTGAATAGACCACATTTTGGACGTTGAGACTGCACCATAATGGAAAGATTCGCATTGATGGAAGCAGTCCTTCCTGTTGGAAGAATCTATTACAATTTTCTCTTATTTAACCCGTCTGACACTGTGGCGGAACCACTTTTCGCCATCCATGATTAACGTTGCTAAAAAATAACTGATTTTGTGTCGAACTGTGATTTTAGAACCTAGACATCACCATCTTCTTGTTTACCTGGTCTGTCTGTTCTCCTACCCTGACTTATGCGTTTAAAAGTGAGAATGTTGAGTGAACAGACTGAGTTAGAGAAGTTCGTCGAAGAGGTCCTTAAGAAGTTTATGGCTAACAGAGCTATGTCTGAAGGTGTTCAGGCATTGTCGACTAGGGGACTGCAGGCTTCCCCTTTGACTACACAACATTCGGGCCATACTAACCCCTCGACTGAGAAGTGAAGTAAGCATCGCGACGATCTGGCTAATGCGAAGCAAATCCCATCAATCTTACCTGATTATATCTTGCCTTTGGCTGGCACGGTTAACCACGACATCATCCCATGGGACTATGAGTACACTTTGATCATCGTGTACATCCCGAAGGGGATACGCGTAGTTGGAAGCCAGTTGGAGATAGAAAGTACTACACAATGCTCACCCCTCATAGATACCTAATGAAGACAACTGGGAAGAATCCTAAAATAGTCTCCCAGCCTTGGATTAAGGAGCTGGCACAATCCACGATACTAAATGTCATGAAGATTCCTCATTTTGGCCAACATCAGGATGTTAACACTTGCATTAAACTCCTCTTGTCGTGATATTATGGTGGATACCTGTGGCATGACAGGAGGATTACTATGGATCCGACGTTGATCCACTTGATCACAGGATTGAGCATGCAGGGACCTGACCCTTAGCAGTTCTACCCAGGACCTGACCCTTAGCAGTTCTACCCAGGGAAGACCTCAAATTTCTCCCTGGCACAACACATTAAGGAGGCATATGACGAAGTTGAGAAGGGAAAGCGAGGCTACAAGGTAACCTCCATCTAGGAAGGCATTTTGCACCTTGCTTTCCAACTTATAGCTAGCAAGCTCATTAGAAATAACTGCCCCACACAGGTCACTAGGTTCGCAGTGGACCTCGTAGGGAAATGCATGGAGGGGATGCAGATGAATTGGGTGAGCTACCTCATCAACGAGCTTGAGAAGAACTGTCACAAAGTGCAGGATCAGGGATAAGAGTTTCACTTTAGCTGGCTACTTGTGTTGATTGCATTTGTCGCTTGGCAAATGCCGGAAGGAGCTACCTTCCTAGAGATTTAACCTTTGGAGTAGTTGGCCACAAAGTTCTCAAACTTATGGTATATGAATGACATGTCGAAGCAATGGAAGTCAAACTTCATGTTCCATGCCTACTATCAGCAACTGAAGGTTTCCATAGAGTCGTTCCCGCGAATGACACTGTGCACATTGCACCAGTATAGACCACTAGCTAAGTTCTGTGCAGATCCACATTTTATTTATATCACTGTGCACAGAGATGAGAGTAAGGAAGAATTACAATCCTATTACAATATGACCGATGAAGACATGGAGCAGATCACCAATGAGTGGCCGGAGGAGTTCCGTGTACCGGTTGATGATGTTGAACTCTCCGACCTTGACAACATAGGAATTCCCTTGGTCACCCGGTTTGAACATGCAAGACAGTCAAGTGCGAAGAAGAAAAATAAAAAGGAGGAATTTCAAAACATAGAGACTGGTGAGGAGGAAAACACCTCAGAGGAAAATGGACCTGGCTCGCCCATAGGAGGAGGAGGAGACGAAGTAAATCAAGAAGTAGGAGGGGAAGAAGGAGAAAATCAAGGAGAAGATGAAGCTACACCACCGAAGGATCCCCCTACCGAGACAAAAGCACTGAATAAGAGGAACGTTTCACCTCAAAAACCTTCAACAAGAAACAAGACCCACGCCAGTAAGCCCCAGATGGAGGCCACGCTCACCGAGGATGATATCAATCTAGTTTGTGGAGCGATGGAATATGCATCCGAGGATCTCTTACATAGATATAGAGTGAAGCAGGATGAACTATATGGTAGGATAGAAAAGGAATTGAGCAAAGTACAGGAAGCTATCCGCTCAGTCTACGCAGTCCCTACTGTGCCTTCCTCGTCAGAGACTGTAGAGTTGGGGGATGAGCCAACCCAAATTCGAAGACTTGCATATGCAATAGAGGCTCAACTCTAGCAAGTCCAAGAAGAGAAGGAGAAGGATACAAAATCCTTCAAACAAGAAAAATAAGAGATCTTGGAACAATTACGAGTTGCGTGGTATTGTGTAACCTGATGCAGGAGCATCGCCAACATCAAGCGAGCCAGCGCGAAAGCAGAAGACAGTTGGACAAGCCAGCACAAATTTTGAATTTCTCTTGGAAATGATGTGCAAACATAAATGTGGTAATTTAATGAAGTGCACTTGTATAATGTAATCAGACCTTGAGCGATTCGCTCTCGTCCTTAGTAGGTAGAAGGCATTTAAAGTAGTTAATGCAGGTAGATAGAATTTAATTCTAGATTAGACAGTTTTAGAGTGCAAGAGGGAAACGGGATATAGACACCCTCATTGTGTATTGTAACATTATTATGAGCATTTGTGTATGAAGAGCATAGAAGAAAAGTAGAGAGATGTGTAAAAACACCCATGTACAGATATTTGGATTAATAGAAAGAGATTGATTCAAATTCATGGTTTTGTGTTGTTCTCTGTGTATTGATGCTGAATGATATGCTCATGAATGTTTGCTTCCTGTTAGACATTTTCTTTATATGCTCTGTATGATTTCATGGTTTTAGTTTGAAGTCTGAAAGGAAGTAGGAATGAGTTTCAATTGTTTCTCTATCTGAGTAAGAGTTCCTGCAAGGAGTGCAGTTGAAGCGTCCGCAAGGAGTGCGTTGACGAAGGGCTCAGATAGTTTATCTTTTGTTCTCATTCATACAAGAAGTGCAGACAGACACAGGAGCCGTTCAAGGAGTGCAGAGGCCGAGGAAAGTCTCAGGGTTGCAAGCTTGAGTGAATAAGTTTGAAGGATTGTTGCTGCAGGTGGTGCGCAAAGTTGAAGGAAATTCAACACTTGGAAGTGTCTGAAGGTTGCTGCAAGGAGTGCGTGCAAGAGTCCTTTCTAAGACTCAGAGTGATAAGAAATCTTAGGAGGTACAGGACCTTCGAGTAATTGGAAAAGGGTTGCACAGGATGTTTGTACCATGGAGTGTTTAGCAGGTGTTGCAAGTTTGCGTCGCAGGTGGGCAAGTTTTCGTGGAGGAATACTTGGTTCATTTCAAGAAAATCGTCAGGAGGGACGGACAGTCGTGATTCTTTGTGGAGGATTTACGAAACCCTGTGAGCCGTTAGATCTAGCGGAGGAGCAGGGGAGATACGGCGATTATTCCCGAAGGGTTCAAAGCTCAGGAGGGGCAGGACCGTAGATCCGAGCCACAAGGGCCGTCGGATTTACACGTGAATTCTTTGTATCAGAGTTTCGTGGGTGGAAGTCCCATGAATGTTGCAACAGGAATTGCGAAATCACAAACCGCGATATCCCAAAATTCAAAGGATCGTGTGGGGCCACGGAGGAATCAGCGAGAGGACAGGTGGTATGCCATTTCGAAGTTTCGTGGGGTAAAGTTTTGAACTCTTTGCATTAGGATTCGTGATATTGCGAAGTCCAAAAAGACGACGGGTGAAAGGACCATTGAAAAGTCGAACTCACACGTGTATCGGAGTTTCGGCTAATCAGGATTTGGGAGTTGGGGAAGCAAATCGCTCGACCTCGCGATTGCTAAAATCCCGATAGGGAAAATCCCGAAGGGGAAAAGGAAAGGGTCAGCGTCGACTGTTGTCGGGTTTCGGGGATTCGAGAGATCAACGCTAGACCACTTACCTCGCAAAGTCGCGAAGTCCGATCTCCCAAGTGTAAAGAGGGGATCTCGCGAGAGTTTTGTTGTGGGTGAAGATTTCCCGATAGGGAAATAGAAGAGCGTTTAGAGTTCATGGTAAAAGGAAGATCCTGTGTTCACGTGGACCATCCGACCTGCGGGTTGTGGAAGGGGCTGCGTTGCTGTCAAGTTTGGTATCAGAGCACAGAAAGGTTCTTTGCTTTCTGTAGCAGAGAGAGAAAGAAAATTCACCATGCCGCCAAGGAGAAGAGATAGGCTATCACCCGATCCAGAGGATAGGGAAATGCCGCGAAGAAGAGGCAGGCAGATGATAGACCCAGTTATGGAGAGGGAGATGCGTGATCTACGAGCTAGACTCGAAGACATGGAGACAGCACAAAGACGCATAGTCAGTGCTGGGGATATTAGTGATTCTGAGAGAGAAATTGAGGCGGAACATGAAGAAGAAGTTGCAGCTGAAGATGCATCAAACGAACGTTTGATCAGATCTATTGCAAGGATGGGTGCAAAAGCGAAAATGGACATTCCATTTTACGAGGGAAACTTGGATGCAGAGGAGCTTCTAGACTGGATTAGAGATCTAGACACATACTTCAACTATGAAGATGTCGAAGAGGACAAGAAAGTCAAGCATGTTGTCACAAGATTAAAGGGACATGCAACATTGTGGTGGAATGAACTACAAGCTGACAGACGCTACAAGGGAAAGCAGAAGATCAAAAGCTGGGATAGAATGATCGCGAAGATGAAGGCGAAATTCATCCCCAGATATTATCAAATTACTTTGTTCAGAAGAATGCAGAACCTAAGACAGAAGCGGATGACAGTAAAAGAATACACTAAGGAATTCTACAGGCTAAACATCAGGGCAGGTCATCGGGAGAGCGATGATGAAAAGGTTTCCAGATACATGAATGGCCTAAGATATGATATCCTGGATGAGATGAGCATGGTATCCATCCGAACGATGGAAGATGCTTATCATATGGCTCTGAAAGCGGAAGAAAAGTTGAGTCGAAAGCAGAGTCAGAGAGGCCGAGGCAGAAGTCAGCCAAGAGGAAAATAAGTTGCCCAGGATAAATATCAGAAGCCCAAGGAAGACTGGAAGAAACCTCAGACTCGAACTCAGAGAGGTGGAGGTTCATAGCGTGGGAAATATGTTGAATGAGAGGACAGCATACTGAGCAGAGAGGAGATTATGCTGATAACAATACTTTTCCTCGTACTAGAGGTAGAGGAAGAGGAAGAGGTGGAGTCATCACATGCTTTACATGTGGAAAGTATGGGCACAAGTCTTACGAGTGTTCAGATAAAAAGAAAGAGAGTGGAGAAGCTCACATCGCCGAAGCACAGAGGTAGGATGTTGAGGCAGAAGACGCTGAAGGTGGAAGATCGCTGATGATGCGAAAAGCTCTTTTGACACCAGAGAAGGAGGTGGAAAGTTCAGTCCAAAGGACCAGACTTTTCCGGACTTCTTGCAAGACCAAAGACAAGGTATGCAAGGTCATTGTAGATAGTGGTAGCACGGATAATTTTGTTTCTACAGAGATGGTACAGAAGATGGAGCTGGAGACGATTGATCATCC
Organism: Picea mariana; assembly: GCA_032191745.1. Lineage (NCBI taxonomy): Eukaryota > Viridiplantae > Streptophyta > Pinopsida > Pinales > Pinaceae > Picea > Picea mariana. The sequence goes on along the minus strand of JASDQU011030092.1, from coordinate 23,078 downwards.
AAGCCCATACAAAATTTCATGGCTACAAAAAGGACACCAGGTAACTGTCACTAAACAATGTTTAGTTGAATTCAAGATAGGAGGATATAATGATAAGATATTATGTGATTTCATTCCTATGGATGTTTGTCATCTATTGCTGGGTAGACCATGGCAATATGACAGGAATGTGATTCATGACGGGAGAATGAACACATACACCCTAGAGAAGAATGGGAGGACACACATGTTGCTTCCAATTAAGGATAAGGAGGTCAAAACGAAAGTAAGCAACACTGTGCTTCTCATGAGTGGGAAGGAACTTCTTACAGAGGTCAAGAAGAAGGAGGATCCACAGTTCATTGTGGTCAGGAAACCGAAGATTGTTTTGACCAGCACAAGAGTGGATGATTTACCAGAAGAAATTCAGGAACTGCTGAAAGAATTCGTTGATATAGTAGTGGACGAATTACCTCGTTCATTGCCATTGATCAGAAGTGTGAGTCATCATATTTATCTCGTACCAGGAGCCAGTTTGCCAAACAAAGCCGCGTACAGATTGACGCTGCAAGAGAATGAAGAGGTTAAAAGACAAGTCCAGGAGTTGTTGGACAAAGGTTTGGTCAGGGAAAGCTTGAGTCCATGTGTTGTTCCAACAGTACTCAGTCTGAAGAAAGACGAGGGCTGGAGGATGTGTACTGACTCGAGGGCGATTAATAAGATAACCATCAGGTACAAATTTCCATTGCCAAGGATGGATGATCTAATGGATTGCTTGAGTGGAGCAAAGTATTTTTCAAAGATTGATTTGAAAAGCGGTTATGATCAAATCCGCATGAGGGAAGGTGATGAATGGAAGACAACATTCAAAACAAACGAAGGGTTGTATGAATGGCTTGTTATGTTGTTTGTCTTAACCAATGCGCCGAGTACCTTCATGAGGTTGATGAATGAAGTCCTGAAGGAGTTCATCGAAAAATTTGTCATTGTGTATTTGGATGACATACTGGTTTATAGTAAAATAGTAGCAGAGCATCTAAAGCATTTGGCTACAGTGATGAAGAGGTTGCAGCAGGAGAAGATGTTGATAAACATGAAGAAATCCTCATTCATGAAGACAGAGCTCATTTACTTGAGATTTTTTTATTTCTATAGATGAGTTGAGGATGGATCCAGATAAGATGAAGGTAATCAAGAATTGGCCATCACCGAAGAATATCTTTGAGGTGAGAAGTTTTCACGGATTGGCTAGTTTCTACCGAAAGTTCATCAAGAATTTCAGTGGAATTAGCGCAGCGATGACGGATACAGTGAAGAAAAGACACAAGTCTTTTCACTAGACATAAGAGGCTGAGAAGAGTTTTAATCCGTTGAAGAGGAAGATCATGGAACAACTAGATTTGGTGTTGCCAGATTTCCAGAAGACATTTCAAGTGAAATGCGATGCAAGTGGGTTTGCAATCGGGGTAGTCTTGAGTGAAGAGGACAGGCTGATAGCATACTTCAGCAAGAATCTGAATGAAGCAAAGGTGACGTACTCCACTTATGATAAGGAGTTCTATGCTATCATCCAGGGATTAAATAAATGGAGGCATTACTTGATTCCCAAAGAATTTGTCTTATACAGTGACAATCATGCATTACAGTTTGTGACTCAATAGGAGAAGTTGAATCAGAGACATGTCAAATGGGTTGAGTATATGCAGAATTTCACTTTTGTAATTAAACATATTTCTGGTACTGCTAACAAAGTTGTTGATGCTTTGAGCAGGAAGTGTTTGCTGTTGCAGGAGTTCAGAGTCAAAACATTGGGTTTTGATGATCTCAGGGACATGTACGCAGATGATCAGGATTTCAAGGAAGCGTATGAAGCAGCTGAGAATCCAGTTCTCAGGGATAGAAGCCAGTGGGTCGAATACATGATCCAAGAAGGATTGTTGTTTAAAGGTAATCAACTGTGTATTCCAAAATGCTCCATGAGGGAGAACTTGTTAAAGGAGAAACATAGTGGAGGATTGGCAGGACATTTTGGTCATGACAAGACGTTCGCAAAGCTAAATGAGTCATATTTTTGGCTGGGAATGCGAGCAGACGTCAAGAGATTCATAGACAGATGCAAAATTTGCCAGCATTTGAAGGGATGGAAACAGAATGCAGGGTTTTATCAACCATTGCCCATACCTGAGAGGCCGTGGGATGCAGTTAGCATGGATTTTGTATTGGGGTTGCCAAGAAGACAAAGAGGTTGTGATTCAATCTTTGTGGTGGTAGATAGATTTTCCAAAATGGCACACTTCATTCCATGTCAGAAGACCAGTGACACAACTCACATTGCGAATCTGTTCTTTAAAGAGGTCATTCGACTTCATGGCTTACCAAAGAGTTTAGTTTTGGATCGAGATACTAAATTCATAGGGCATTTTTGGAGGACCTTATGGAAGAAGCTGGGAACTAACTTGTTGTTTAGTTCAGCTTATCATCCTTAGACGGATGGACAGACGGAAGTAGTGAACAGAAGTCTGGGAGACTTGCTGAGAAGCTTGGTGACAGAGCACCACAGCCAGTGGGACAATATATTACCACAGGCAGAGTTTGCTTATAATGACTCAGTTAACAGGAGCACAGGGCAGAGTCCATTTCAGATTGTCTATGGCATGCAGCCGAGAGGAATTTCTGAACTGAGGGATTCAGAATAGACTGTGACTAGGAGTGCTAGTGCAAAAGAATCTGCATGGGTGATGAAAGGACTTCACAGTCAGGTGAAGGAGCAATTGCAGAATTCAAGTCAGGAGTATAAGCGTAGAGCAGATCAGCACAGAAGACAACTTCAATTTGAGGTTGGTGACTTGATTCTGGCACATTTGAGGAAGGAAAGGTTCCCGATAGGAACATATAATAAGTTGAAGATGAAGAAAATCGGGCCATGTAAGGTCTTGAAGAAATTTGGGGTGAATGCTTATGAGATTGAATTACCCGATGGGATCAGAATTTCTCCGATATTCAATATCTTGGATTTGTACCCATATAAGACTGAGGAAGCAGGGATAGGAGATGAGCAGCCATTGATCCAGTGGACGAAGCAGATGCCAGTTGCAGATAAGCCGCAGATGGAATGCATACTGTACAAAAGGGTGAGCAAGAGGACCAGGCGAAAGCAATACTTTGAGTATCTGGTCAAATGGAAGAACCATCCAGTTGAAGATGCCAGCTGGGAGAATGAAGAAGAGATACAGAGGCATGGACAGACCATGCATGAGCTCATGGACAGAAGCCCATGAAAATTTTCAAGCGAGGGAGTATGATGCAGGAGCATCGCCAACATCAAGCGAGCCAGCGCGAAAGTAGAAGACAGCTGGACAAGCCAGCACAAATTTTGAATTTCTCTTGGAAATGATGCGCAAACATAAATGTGGTAATTTAATGAAGTGCACTTGTATAATGTAATTGGACCTTGAGTGATTCTCTCTCATCCTTAGTAGGTAGAAGACATTTAAAGTAGTTACTGCAGGTAGATAGAATTTAATTCTAGATTAGACAGTTTTAGAGCGCAAGAGGGAAACGGGATATAGACACCCTCATTGTGTATTGTAACATTATTATGAGCATTTGTGTATGAAGAGCATAGAAGAGAAGCAGAGAGCTGTTTAAAAACACCCATGTACAGATATTTGGATTAATACAAAGAGGTTGATTCAAATTCATGGTTTTGTGTTGTTCTCTGTGTATTGATGCTGAATGATATGCTCATGAATGTTTGCTTCCTATTATACATTTGCTTTATATGTTGTGTATATGATTTCATGGTTTGATTTTGAAGTTTGAAAGGAAGTAGGAATGAGTTTCAATTGTTTCTCTATCTGAGCAAGAGTTCCTGCAAGGAGTGCAGTTGAAGCGTCCGCAAGGAGTGCATTGACGAAGGGCTCAGATAGTTTAGCTTTTGTTCTCATTCATACAAGAAGTGTAGACAGACACAGGAGCCGTGCAAGGAGTGCATAGGCCGAGGAAAGTCTCAGGGTTGCGAGCCAGAGTGAAGAAGTTTGAAGGACTGTTGTTGCAGGTGGTGCGCAGAGTTGAAGGAAATTCAGCACTTGGAAGTGTCTGAAGGTTGCCGCAAGGAGTGTGTGCAAGAGTCTTTTCTAAGACTCGGAGTGATAAGAAATCTCAGGAGGTATAGGACCTTCGAGTAATTGGCAAAGGGTTTCACAGGAAGTTTGTACCGTGGAGTGTTTAGCAGGCGTTGCAAGTTTGCGCCGCAGGTGGGCAAGTTTTTGCGGAGGAATACTTGGTTCATTTCGAGAAAATTGTCAGGAGGGATGGATGGTCGTTATTCTCTGTGGAGGATTTACGAAACCTCGTGAGCCATTAGATCTTGCGGAGGAGCAGGGGAGATACGACGAGTATTCCCGAAGGGTTCAAAGCTCAGGAGGGGCAGGACCGTAGATTCGATCCGCAAGGGCCGTCGGATTTACATGTGAATTCTTTGTATCGGAGTTTCATGGGTGGAAGTCCCATGAACGTTGCAATAGGAATCGCAAAATCATGAACCACGATATCCCAAAAGTCAAAGGATCGTGTAGAGCCACGGAGGAGTCAGCGAGAGGACAGGTGGTATGCCATTTCAGAGTTTCGTGGGGTAAAGTTTCAAACTCTTTTCATTAGGATTCGCGATATTGCGAAGTCCGAAAATCCGATGGGTGAAAGGACCGTTGAAAAGTCAAACTTATGCGTGTATCGGAGTTTTGGCTAATCGGGATTCAGGAGTCAGGGAAGCAAGTCGCTCGACCTCGCGATCGCCGAAATCCCGATAGGGAAAATCCCAAAGGGGAAAAGGAAAGGGTCAGCGCCAATTGTTGTCTGGTTTCGGGGATTCGAGAGATCAACGCTAGACCACTGACCTCACAAAGTCGCGAAGTCTGATCTCCCGAGTGTAAAGAGGGGATCTCGCGAGAGTTTTGTTGTGGGTGAAGATTTCTTGATAGGGAAATAGAAGAGCGTTTAGAGTTCTTCGGGCCGTGGTAAAAGGAAGATCCTGTGTGCACGTGGACCTTCCGACCTGCGGGTTGTGGAAGGGGCTGCATTTCCATCAAGTTTGGTATCAGAGCACAGAAAGGTTCTTTGCTTTCTATAGCAGAGAGAGAAAGAAAATTCACCATGCCACCAAGGAGAAGAGATAGGCTATCACCCGATCCAAAGGATAGGGAACTGTTGCGAAGAAGAGGTAGGCAGATGACAGACCTAGTTATGGAGAGGGAGATGCGTGATCTACGAGCTAGACTTGAAGACATGGAGACAGCACAAAGACGCACAGTCAGTTCTGGGGATCTTAGTGATTCCGAGAGCGAAATTGAGGCAGAACATGAAGAAGAAGTTGTAGCTGAAGATGAATCAAACGAACGTTTGATCAGAGCTATTGCAAGCATGGGTGCAAAAGCGAAAATGGACATTCCAGTTTACGAGGGAAACTTGGATGCAGAGGAGCTTCTAGACTGGATTAGAGATCTAGACACATACTTCGACTATGAAGATGTCGAAGTGGACAAGAAAGTCAAGCATGTTGTCACAAGATTAAAGGGACA